>CAUZXS010005814.1:32500-40000 GCA_963585895.1 Sepioteuthis lessoniana | reverse complement strand
GTACAGTTAAACTGTATGAAGCCTTACCATCTAACTCTAATAATTCTATTTTATGTTAATTATTTGTTTGCACACAGTTAAATGGTTTCAAGAATTGCAATTCAGCCTTAGTAATATTATCTATCAAGTAATTCTATGTCATATAAATAATTTGGTTGATTGTTTGGGTTTTATGGCATATCAACCTTTGTAGGTTATTTAACGCCAAATCTATTTTTATGCAAATAGTCAGTTCTATTTCAAACAATTCAATTTAGCATAAGCACGCAGTTTAAATGTAATTACAGTTGGTCTTACCCCTTTGCAGAGAAGCAGTCGATATATTCAACAGCCCCAGCCGACTGGGCAATACACAGAGTTAATGTCAAAACAGTTTCATTTCAGATAATTCAGTTTTGCATAAGTACGAGGTTTAAATGTCAAAATAGTTCTAACTTAAACAATTCAATTTAGCATAATACACAGTTTAAATGCAAAAACACAAAACTCAAGAAAGCACGGTTTAGATCTATTTAACCCATAGATAGGACCCTTATCAGGTACTACCACTCAGGGCCAGAGTGGACCTGGGAGCGATGGTAATAAAGGGTTACTCAGCATTCCCCAAAGTTCCAGCATTACTGGAACCTCACCATCAATTGTTTAGTGTCATATCAGGACACTCGTTGTGGGGTTCTTACCCCTCTGCAGAGAAGCAGTCGGTGTATTGTAAAGCCCCAGCCGACTGGGCAAATAAATAATTTGCACAGCTGTTTGGTGTCATAACAACTAATAAGAATAATCATTGACAATGACCAATAGATGGGATGATTTGTATATATATATATATATGTGTGTGTGTGTGTGTGTGTGTGTGTGTGGAAATGATAGATTGTTGTGAATCTGAGAATATGATAGAAATATGTGGAAAGCTGGATAAATCAAACACTTAAAACAGTTTTAGAAGGCACGATATTTCGTTCTTTTATTTCTTTTTAAGAAATTTCTCTGAAAATGAAATAAAAAAATGAATTATCGTGCCTTCTAAAACTGTTTTAAGTGTTTGATTTATCCAGCTTTCCACATATTTCTATTATATATATATATATATATATATATATATATACGGAGTTAGACAAACAGATCGATAGACAGATTGATCTACAGATAGACAGATAGATAGATAGAGAGAGAGAGAGAGAGAGAGAGAGAGAGAGAGAGAGAGAGAGACAGACAGACATACAGACTGATAGATAGATAGATAGATAGATAGATGGTCAGACAATTGGACTAAGAAAAGTTTATTGTTGAATTTAAACTAGCAAACAATAGCATCTTAAATAGCTTTCTGGATTGAAGGGATCATGGCTCTTCATATCTTTTTTTTAACCAGAAACTATAGATTCACAAAACTATTCTCGAAAAGATAATGAAATGGTTTCCTTCTGCCTTCACCATAATTTAAACATAGAGTTGCCATTTTTTCAAATGTTTCTTTTTTCTTTTTTTTTTTTTTGTCTACTACCATGAACAGAAAGCTCAATCAACCAAATTACTTTAACTAGAGCTTGGAGGTGGGGGGCGTAAGGGTTGAAGTGGATTCAGGCTTTTCTCGAGTGCTCGGGTGCATCCATCTTCACAGAGAATGAAAAAATGTCCATAGAAAAGGTAAAACGAAATAAAAATATGTTTGTTTATTTGCCAACGCGTTTCGACTTTAATCTTTTTGGAAAGCAAAAGTGTTTTATCGAAATTATTTCAGTATGAGAAATATTTATGATAGATAAATTTTGATTCAATTCGAAGTCTTCATCCGGGCCGGTAGATCTTTGCTATGGATAAAAAACGGATTAATACTGGTTGATATGTTCAAATTGCGTCATGTCATGTGATGGATTTTTTTTTGAAAAGTAAATGGCGTTTTGTGGTTTGAGAAACGAATTTATGACGTTCTATTGTTTTAAATGATTAGTGTAAGGGGAGGTAATCTTTTGTGCGAATTTTGAATTCTTTTAATATTATTTTTCCTATAGATGGGGAAATTTTAAAAAAAACCTTGTAGTTGTGGTATTGTGTTGTAGTGTGCTATGGAATATACTTCAATTCTTCTTTTATTTTTGTCATGAAAAAAGTCAAATATGGCAGAATTTTGGAAATCAAAAGTGTGGTTAGTTAAACTGTTGTGAGAAACTAATGCTTGCGGTGTAATATATATATATATATATATATATATATATATGTGTGTGTGTGTGTGTGTGTGTGTGTGTGTGTGTGTGTGTGTGTGTGTGTGTGTGTGTGTGTGTTAGAATAACACACAAAGAGACTCAACGGTGCTTGATGACTTTCAATTTCTCGCCTATACGCTCATCAGACAAACCGATACGCTATCACCGATATTGACCACTATTTATTTATGAATTTAGTGACAAACTTATATATATGTATATATATATATATATACGAGTTCTGTACGAAAAGTATCGATACTTGATTTTTATTTTAGTCAATATTTAGAATTTAATGGGACATCAGTGCAATTAAGATAATAAATGGATGATGTCTTGACATCTAGATTATGTGTACATGAAGTCTGAACGAACCTGTGTCAGTCTTAAGATGAATCATGAAACTAATCTCAATACTTTTTGATCTGCAGTTTTCGTAGAAACGTTGTATTTTACAAGTACAGTAACCCCTATACAAATTAGATTTTACTCATTGTGACCTTTTCTCGTTTCTCAAACTGAAAACTTATCTCAAAGGTAAGTTTTAGGGCGTGGAAGACAAGGGCGTGGAAGATGTAACTTCAAACCAAATCAAAAGATCTGTTTCAGAGGTGCTTCGACCATTGAAAAACCCTATAGAATATATATATATATATATATATATATATATATATATACTAATCTCACAGGTGCGAGCAGGATGTGACAGAAGGTTAATATTTATGTGAAGTTTTGCAGGTTTAGAATTCAGAGTTTTCCTTCTCCTAGACTGGTTACCATACCAAGGTTAAAGAACCCCAGTTTGACCTACTAGTAACCCATCGTTGGAAGAAGAATAGTTGAATTCATTCAATCCCCAAGGATATGGGTGCTATGTGAAATGTAAAAAGCCTCGTCCATGATTTGAACTCTTGTCCCTGTATTCATTTCCTACGACGTGAACTGAGAGAGTCAACTTGGTGTAATGGCTAACTTGCTGGACTGCCCACAGTTATGGATTCTATAATACCTCTATTGTTCTTCTACAAAGATGGCTTTCGCAAAAAATAACACGCAAAGGTTGATAAGCCATTAACTAGAGAAAGCAAAATAAATGTAACGAGGATAATTTTTCAATGAACAAGAAATTTGCAGAATTTCAATAAAAAAAGGAAAGGAAAGACTAAAAAAAAAGACCAACAGAAAAGATTAAAAGAGAAGTGTAAAAGAAAACACCGAAAGAAAAGGTTAAAAGAAAAGGCTAAAACGAAAAACTGATAGAAAAGCCAAAAGAAAATATTTTTTAAAAAGACTAAAAGAAAAGGCTGAAAGAAAAGAATAAAGAAAAATAATAAAGAAAAGGCCAAAAGAAAAGACAAACAAAAAAAGGAAAGGATTAAAAAATGACAAAGAGAAAATACGAAAAGAAAGTTTAAAAGACTAAAAAAAAGTGAAAAGGGAAAGGGTGAAAGAAAAGACTCTAAAAAAAGGCTGAAACAAAAAACTAAAAAAAAGCTGAAAAAAAGTAATATATTAGACCAAGAATAAAGAATAAAAGAAAAGGCACAAAAACAAACAAAAAGAAAAGCATGAATAGAAAAGCATGAAAAAAGACCAAAAGAAATGATAAAAAAGATAAAAGAAAGGACGAAAATAAAAGACCAAAAGAAAAAAGACTAAGAGCAAAGATTAAAGAAAAGACGAAACGAAAAGACTAAAAGAAAAGCCTAAAAGAAAACACTAAAAACAATTAAAGAAAAGACACAAAGAAAAGACTAAAGAAAATATTAAAGAAAATACCAAACGAAAAAAACTAATTGAAAAAAATAAAAGAAAAGAGTAAAAGGAAAGACCAAATGAAAAGGCTAAAAGAAAAGGACAAAAAAAATTAGAGAAAAGGATAAAAGAAAATATTAAAGAAAAGAACTAAAGAAAAAACTAATAGAATAGCCTAAAAAAAATAAAGAATAGAGTAAAAATAAAGACTAAAATAAGCTAAAAAAGAAAACTAAAAGGAAAGACTGAAAGAGAAGGATAAAAGAAAAGATTTATAAAAGACATAAAAGAAAACACTAAAAGAAATGCTAAAAAAAAGCTCGAAGAAAAGGCTAAACGTAAAGACAAAAAAAAAACAAAAAACGACCAGAAGAAAAGGATAAAAAAAAAAAGATTTTTTAAAAAAAAGCAAAAGAAAAAACTAAAATAAAAGAATTAAAGAAAAGACTAAAAGAAAAGGCTAAAAGAAAACATTAAAGAAGTAAAAAAAAAAACAAAAAAAGTCTAAAAGAAAAGACTAAAAGAAAAGAACAAAAAAAAAGGCTGAAAGAAAAATGTAAAAGAAAAGACTAAATGAAAAGACCAAAAAAAGGCTGAAAGAAAAGTGTAAAAGAAAAGACTAAATGAAAAGACCAAAAAAAGGCTGAAAGAAAAGTGTAAAAGAAAAGACTAAATGAAAAGACCAAAAAAGGCTGAAAGAAAAGTGTAAAAGAAAAGACTAAATGAAAAGACCAAAAAAGGCTGAAAGAAAAGTGTAAAAGAAAAGACTAAATGAAAAGACCAAAAAAGGCTGAAAGAAAAGTGTAAAAGAAAAGACTAAATGAAAAGACCAAAAAAAGGCTGACAGAAAAAGTCTAAAAGAAAAGACTAAATGAAAAGACAAAAAAAAAATGGCTGAAAGAAACGTGTAAAAGAAAAGACTAAAAGAAAAGACCAAAAAAGGCTGAAAGAAAAGTGTAAAAGAAAAGACTAAATGAAAAGACCAAAAAAAGGCTGAAAGAAAAGTGTAAAAGAAAAGACTAAATGAAAAGACCAAAAAAGGCTGAAAGAAAAGTGTAAAAGAAAAGACTAAATGAAAAGACCAAAAAATGGCTGAAAGAAAAGTGTAAAAGAAAAGACTAAAAGAAAAGACCAAAAAAGGCTGAAAGAAAAGTGTAAAAGAAAAGACTAAATGAAAAGACCAAAAAAAGGCTGAAAGAAAAGTGTAAAAGAAAAGACTAAATGAAAAGACTAAAAAAAGGCTGAAAGAAAAGTGTAAAAGAAAAGACTAAATGAAAACACCAAAAAAAAAGGCTGAAAGAAATATGTAAAAGAAAATATTAAAATAAAATGCCAAAAAAAGGCTGAAAAAAGGTGTAAAAGAAAAGACTAAATGAAAAGACCAAAAAAAGACGAAAAGGAAAGGCTGAAAGAGAATGCTATTTTCTTATAGTCTTACAGTCTTTTTGTCTTTTCTTTATCCTTTTCTTTTATCCTTTTCTTTTGGTCTATTATTTAATCTTTTCTTTTCGTCTTTTAGCATTTTCTTTTATCCTTTTTTATCCTTTTCTTTTAGTCTTTTTTAGACCTTTCTTTTAGTCTTTTCTGTTATTCTTTTCTTTTAGTCTTTTTTAGACCTTTCTTTTGGTCTTTTCTGTTATCCTTTTCTTTTAGAAAAAACTAAAAGACGAAAAGATTAAAAGAAAAGGATAGATAGAAAATACCAATGAAAACACCAAAATAAAAGACAAAAGGAAAGCATAAAAAAAAGATAAAAAGAAAAGACTTTTAAAAAAAGGATAAAAGAAAAGGCTAAAAGAAAAGCATAAAAGAAAAAGACTTAAAGAAAATACAGAAAAAAAAAGACTAAAAGAACTGTTTTATTTGCTTGTTCATTTCTTTCTTGTTAAATTCAGTTCTAGTCACGATACCTTTTTAACACAATACATATATACCAAGTTCCTGAAAAACTACGTTTGAATCTCTCTCTCTCTATATATATATATATATATGTTTGTATGTGTGTTTATGGAGATTATTTTCTAAACCTAACTAAGTCAGTCACAAAAACACAACATCCTGACTTGTTGTGAGTCACACACTCACTACAATATCAATAGTCCACATGATTTTTTAATGCTCCGCAACGTAATTCGAATAAATTCATATATATATATATGTGTGTGTGTGTGTGTGTGTGTGTGTGTGTGTGTGTGTGTGTGTGTGTGTGTGTGTGTGTATGTGACGGTTTCACGCTTAAAAGGGCAAAAACAGATGGTATCCCGCGGAAACTATTACCGATGTACTCAGCACAGTGGATCCTTAGCTTCTAAAAAATACCCCTACTTAAGCCGAATCTCTACAGCATAGTCTGGAGCAAGCAGCAAAAGGCATCAGTCTTTCCACCGACTCAGATAAAATATAATTCATGTGCTTTCGTTAAGGTGGTACCATCTTCTCATTATATGGCAAGCATCTGAAATTTGTTGACCTACTCATATACCTCAGAAGGAATATCTCCTTTACTGAAAACAATGTGAACATAAGCATGGATAAAGTATGAATTCTAATTGACAGGTTAATGACCATCTGATCTCTGATAAAATAAAACGAGAGAAGTCTTCCAAGATATAGCCATGTCAGTACTACCGTATGGTTCCACCACTTTCATTCTGACAAAATGTTTGAAGAAAAAGGTAAATGGGAAGGACACAAAAATGCTTCATGCTATTTTGATCGAATCCTGGAAACAACATCCTACAAAATAGTTGTTGTCCGGCCCCTTACCTCTCATCACACAAACAATCCAAGTAAAAAGAGTAAGACATACTAGTTACTGCTAGAGAAGTAGAGACAAGCACATAGGCGACGTTCTTCGATGGATTTCAGTAGAAGTACACACCTGTGTTTGCTAACTAGTAAAAAGATACATTCATTCGGCCTTTCAGGAATAAATGCTGTCTTCAGATCATATTAAGTGCTATGGCTGATAGGGACGGGTGTCGTGAGAGTGTCAATGGAATCCGTGGCGTCGATGTGCCGTGATTAATATGAAGATGATATATATATATATATATATATATATATATATATATATATATATAAGCTGTAAAAAAATCAATTCCTTTTTTATTTGAGTCACTAGAAATTTCATATATATATATATAATTGCGAACTTGGTTTTTAAACAAAATAGTATATTAATGCTTTGGTTTGGTTTGGTTTCATTGTTTTAATAGTGTATCAACGTTCGTGTGTTATTTAATGACAAAGCTATCCTTGTAAAAGAACAGTCGTGGTACTATTTAACCCATAACTTGGCGAATAAGGGGATTCATACCATTCCTAAGGGTTAGAGTCCGAAAATGAACGTAACAGAATTCCTACAGTTCGAATTTGCTTATAACAATATCACAGCGCAGCACGTTCACTGCAACATCACGGGATTACCCTTGGATATTTTGTTTTATTAGAATGCACATACACACAGACACACACACACATATATATATATATATATATATACATCATTGTGTATTTTAGCAGCAAGTCATTTTTCAAA
>CAUZXS010005814.1:0-30000 GCA_963585895.1 Sepioteuthis lessoniana | reverse complement strand
TTGAAAGAGAGAGGGGGAGATATATAAGGACACACACACATACGCATACATACACAGACATACTCTCAAACATACACATGCACACACATAAGGACACTCACACGTACACCATAAAATTTGTCGATCCGAAAATATAAATATTTAATTACCTATATCATTTATCGATGTATAATACGCACACATTCATCTTCATTAAAGAAATATTCCTATTGGTCTTATCAATTTTGTTCATCTTTATATATATGTGACGTTGCCTCACCGACCAGCCAACATTTCGAAAATCAATAATCGTTACACTTCTTAAATACAAGACGGCATCGTTACTTCAAATACGAAAAGTTTATTGCCATTACTGTTTTTCTAGTTGTCAGATATGAAATGAGAGAGGAAGATAGAATGAAAGATATATTGTTGTTACATAGAAACGTTGTGAGATTCAGTGGTGATAGATGAACAGAAACACCCGACTTTGATTCATTCACCCCGCTCGTCTTCTCGCCCCAGAGGGCTCTGAACTCAACCGACTGTCTCAGCCTTTGAACTCTGAATTTGCCTGCCCAAAACTGACTTCACTTCCAAAATTCTCTTACTTATGTAATATATTGATTGCCTCATTCGCTAATGATATAAGAACACGTGTCATTAACTTTTATCTAATTCAAATTAATCATATCCTAAGTCAGGAGACAGAAAGTTTATTTTTCAATATCTGGCCTACAACAAAGATTTCAAAACAAACCTCTAATATGTCGTCCCAAGTGATTTCTGAAACAACCTGTCAACCCGATATCTTGCCACACGTGCAACAAGTGCCCCATACGACCTTCGCATGCGACCTACACTTCATTCAAAGATTTTAGCTAACTTGTTGTTGGTGGTGGTGGTGACCGTAGTCGGGGGCGACCAGAAGGCTCTCTTTTCTATTGCTACTACATCGATGTGTAGGGGAGGGCACTACTCCTTTCCCTGGGTTGCTCCACTTTACCCTTGATACGTACCTTATATTGCTGAGTGTTAAGCAAGGAGGTATCAAGTACCATTTTTAAAGTCTTTCGTATGACACGACCTAAGACTGAACTAGGCCATTAGGTAACTAACGATTTATTAATACAAATAAAATCCTAATAGAATTAATTATGATCCTTTTCGTTGTTTTTCTTAAAGTATATATATATATATATATATATATATATATATATATATATATATATAAACTAAAAAGACACTTACTGCTGTTACTAAAATCAAATCAATTTAACCAGTCCCTGCACTCGATTAGTCAATCTTTAAGTGGAGTTTACTTAAATGAATTCAAAGTTTTCGTTTTCTTGACCAGTTGCTATACCAAAATCAAAGAGCCCAGTCTGGCCTACAATTTACCCATAGCTGATGAGAGAATTATTGGGTTCATACCGCTTCCAGGAGTATTAGCACTACGTGAAATGCAAACAGCCTCGCCCAGGATTTGAACTCCAGTAGCCGTATCCATTCTCTATGACAATAATCACCCCAGCACGAACACACACACACACACACACACACACACACACACACATATAACTATATATATATATATATATATATATATATACGTGGTGAATTCAATAAGTTTCCAGACTTTTTTTGTACTGGCATTTAAAATTGTCGTAGACTCTTGAAAATTCAGTATTTATTGCTATACATCTTATGAGATGACTGACAATAACCAACAAAGGTTGATATGCCATAAAAGCCAAGCAAGCAAGCAACCAACCAACCTTTTTCCTGATGTCTCCTAATAGTATATTCCACTGTAGTTCTGGGAATTTTTTTTAATACTAAAGAAGAAAAATACTTTCAAATCAATTTTTCAAATAATATATCTGATTATTCTAAAGTCAAAGTTACTGAGGAATACTGGTATTTGATATAATAAATAAAAACATTATGCCACTTAACTTGTTTCATTAAAAATAACACTTTGGGATGAGAAAAAAAAATTTTTTTGTGCCTAATAGTTTTGACTGGTAGTGTATATATAATATCATATGTTGATATATAATATGAAGATATGAAGAGACACACACACACACACACACATACACACACACACACACACACACACATATATATATATATATATATATATACGAGGATTATTTAATAACGAAGGGAGTTTTAAAAAAAGAAAAAAAAATAGTTTATTTGGGGTGATTTTTTCTCATAAGTGTAAACACTGGATCGTCTGGGGTTAGTTAATAACAACAATTATTTTAATTTCGTTAAAATATTTATATAGAAGTTATTTAAAATGGTATCAAATCAAACTTTATCATCAACTTATTGGCAGCTGGGAAGTGCAAACCATGTTAAAACAATAGAAGAAATGTGTGATGTATACGAAGAAGTATATTTCAAATTAAAAATACGTGGTGCTTTCAATAGGTTTCCAGACTTTCTTTTGTGCAGTCATTTGTCGTAGACTCTTAAAAATTCCGTATCTTATTGCTATACATCTTATGAGATGACTGAATAATTTTTATGATTTCAGGTTCAAATGATCAGCTACAGCAGCAATTGGAATACACCCTACTAAAGACTGGTTGTCACAGCTGGTGAATTTCAAAAATGCAATCTGGACGTGAGGACACTTAAGAGAATGATATGCAATACAATTATTTTAAACTTCGAAAAAATGCCTCAGAAACGTATGGAATGCTTCAGACTGCTTTTTGACCATCTTGTATGAATCAAGCATCAGTTTTTGAGTGGCATAAGAGATTTAAGGAAGACAGGGAATCTGTGAGGGATGATGAGAGGTGTGAGAGGAGTAAGGGAGTCAATAGACCAGAGTTGATTGGCCAAAGGGTTACGGTTAGGGTTACTATGTTGCGGTTTTAAGGGAGTTCAGGAAGAGATTCCTAGGGAAGAGGCCAGCACTCTTCAAATCGGGTCAGTGGCATTTCCACCAGGACAATGCACCGGTCCACAACTCCATTCTTGTCACAGACTATTTGACCAAGATGGGCATCAATACAGTTCCTCACCCTCCATATAGTCCAGACCTTACTCATTGTGACTTTTGGTTATTCCCTAAGCTCAGAGGCTGTCGTTATGAGACAATTGAGGAGATGAAAGAGGTTGTGACGAAGGTCATTGACACGCTCACAGAAGAGGACTTCCAAGGGGCCTTCGAGAAGTTGTTGGAACGGTACAACAAGTGCATAGGAGCCGGAGGAGATTACTTCGAAGGGGACTAGAGTTTCATGTGTGTACTATTAATAAAAGTTCCCATACGAAAAAAGTCTGGAAACTTATTTAATGATCCTGGTATATATATATATATATATATATCCGTATATTGTACGATCCATTTTCGTGACGTCACTCCATTTACCTTCTCCCATCCACACTGAAGTGAGGAAGAGGGAGAGGATTCTTTGATCGTCATATACTTTTCTACTGAATTTGTCTAATGACTTTTGACGAGGAGCAATAGGATGATAATATATTATAATGAAGACAAGAGAAGTAAATCTAAAAATCTAAAAATCTGTCAACAATTTCTCACCAAGAAACGAATACCCACAGAAACCTTTCAAATTCCCGAATTGTTGATACTCTCAGTTCAAATGATCACGTGACAATTTTTTTATAAGAAATAAAATATTTCGATCGATATCAAAATACCGAATTGAAGACGTTCATTTTTTTTTTTTTCGAGAGTTTGTTTGGCTTCTTTATGTTTGAATGGAAAGAAATTTGATTGGTACAAGAACTTTAAAGATGAGATTAAGTATGAAAATCTTATTAATAATCCTTATTTGGAACTACATGACCATTATATTAGTGGCAATGGGCCATAATACCACATTCAGGATCAGAAACTTAAAGATGAGTTTGAAGACTATGAGAATCTACTTGAAAACCCTTGTTTGATACTATATCCCCATTATATAGCAGTGAATGGGCCATAAGACCACATTCAGGATCAGAAACTTAAAGATGAGTTTGAAGACTATGAGAATCTACTTGAAAACCCTTGTTTGATACTATATCCCAATTATATAACAGTGAATGGGCCATAAGACCACATTCAGGATCAGAAACTTAAAGATGAGTTTGAAGACTATGAGAATCTACTTGAAAACCCTTGTTTGATACTATATCCCCATTATATAGCAGTGAATGGGCCATAAGACCACATTCAGGACCTTAAATACGAGATAAAAGACCATGAGAATCTATAATGATCCAACTAGCAAACGAAGGCAATGCTATTGTGGTGATGGATATGGTGGAATATTCCAACAAATTGGCAGACTTGAATTGTGTATATTCCGTCCCATGGTATTATAAAGGCGAGACGTGCTGCCCACTAAAAATAAGGATAGAGGAACATCGAAAAAGTGGAATCGAAAAGTTCAGTTGGGCTGATCATATATGAAAGGAAAAACATCTGCTCTTATGAGATGAAATCAGAATAATAGATAGGGAAGAATACAAAAGAATAAGACGTCTAAAAGTTGCCGGGCTTAAAGGGTGGGGGTGCTACAGTGACCTGTTGAAAAGATCAAGTATAAACATGAATGCGATTTGGGAACCAATAATCAAAAAGGCCAGATAAAAAAATGTAATGAACTAAGGTAAAAACATCGTACTTATTATTAAGTTGTAATTCATTGTGTTGGTGAAAACATTAGGTTTATAAGACCCAAAAATTTACCTTGAATAATCCAGCAGGTCACGTGGCCTGATGGTTAATGAACTTCTTCGAGAAATCATCTGGAGGTGGCAGGTTCAATCCTGATTACAGGTAAAAAAAAACTTGGAATGTTTACTATAACTTAACGGAATTAGAACAATCTAAAACCCCTGGATTAAATGAAAGGTTTGAAGTTCCCTATAGGCACTTGAATTCGACAAGAAACGCTTGAAGAAGGCCGAACGACGCTTTGGCCAAAACGTTGTGAATATAAAAATGAGGATAATAGTCTGAATACCATGGAGCTTCATCTTAAAGAATCATTCAAATAATATGAGAATCGTCTTGAAAATCCTTGTTTGGTACTACGTGATTATTATATACCAGTCAATGTGCCACAAAATCTGGAGATTGGATTAGATAGGGATAATCCTGTCAACTCATTATGAGCGATTTCCATGAGAATGGCGCTATCTAATCTTCATCGACGTCTTGATTCTGTTATGATACCTGATTTGATTACGAAACATTTTCATAATAATTAAAAACTCTAATTATCCTCTACCCTATCAATATCTTCTACTCCCCCTTTTACTTTCTTGGCTGGTGGGGTGACCATTTACACCAAATGGCAAACGTTGTAATTAAATAAAAATCAGTTTGAAAGTCGATGTAATATTTGATTCTTTTATGATTGAAGAAATACCTTCTTGGAATCAGAAAGTCTTTGAGTATTTCATCTATTCCTACCCAAAAGCCAAACCCATCTCATATGTACACCTGTGATTCCCCTACCCAAAGGAAATAATCATTTCCACCAAATAAACCTCGCATGAAAGTTGTATGTTTTTGACATTGAAATACAGCATTACCGCAAATAGTAAATGTTGTTTTTATGTAGACTGTTCCTCCCTTTTTAATTTGATATGACTTGGCTGTCGTTTATATGTTGCGTAGCTGCTTAAAGGAGACTCACAAAAACACAAGTATACAATAGAAACACCCAGAGAAGAACTCCTACACATGCCACTTACACGCATCCCCTACATACCCAAATATACAACACATTCAAACACCCACACACAAACACACGGAAGCATATACACAAGCATATAAACCACACTCATAAATATACACACAAAAACATACACCACACACATATTTTACATGTACCACACACACACACACGTGACACAGGCACCCACACTCGTATACGAACACATGCACCACACACCTAAGCACACACACTCACAAGACCCTGCAAACACTCATATACACACACAAGTACCCATATTGACACACAAAACCCACATGCACAAGTACCCCACACAAATAAAAAGAACATCCTCCATCCGCAAGCACTCACACACACAAACAACAATTAAGATACAGTCCGATTTTAGAATAAACTTTTATTCCCGAATTAATAAAATTAAAAAGTGTTTTATCAGTCAAAATCTGATTCCTGAATATCTATGCATATTTTTGCCATCGATTCACAAGGTTATTTATACCTGTACGATTGAGGATTTCTTTGTTTAATGGCATATCAACCTTCGTGAGTTATTCAATGTCTAATCCATCCTGGTTAAAGAACAGGAGGGTTACTATTTAACCCATCACTAAAGGGGTCGGGGGGGTATACATTTCGCAAGAGTATAGGGGTCCCAATAAAAATTCAATAGCGTTACTAAAAACTCGGAAGGTTTTCAAGATAAGAAATCTTTAAATGCAATTTCTACTTTGGAACGTAATGTCATTTGGCATAAAAATGAGTCCAGATGCTTAAAAAATGATTGTCAGTGGATGAGAGATGAAGAAAATATAGTAGATGTTGCAATGTCTCATATTCCAACTCAGTGAGCTTCTTCAGTGTCATGTGGCCGAGCCTCATGACAACATGTGGCCGAGCCTCATGACAACATGTGGCTGAGCATTGTCAAAACATATGACCAAGCTTAAACCCAAACAAAAACAAAAAAAAGTTAAAAGCATCTTTTTTATATTTATGATTATGATATTTATGATTATATAGCTTCAAAATCAAATTTTGAAAGAAGTGATAGAAAAATAAACAAAGGTGAAACTTTGATCATTTGGGATGTGAATCTTTTATAGAACTATAGTTCAAATAATGTTAGAACACAATTTAAATAGTTTATACTAAAATTATTAGTATTTTCCGAACAAACAATTATTCGATTTTCTTTTATTTTCATCTTAAAAGTCATGTTTTTATGAATCTGCGGACATAGAACAGTTTCCTTCTTAATAAGAAGCCAAGAACACAAACATCAATAAAACTTGTTGTATTTTCGGGAGACTAAAATTCAACCGCTCCTTATTCTTAATATTCAAGAAGTATGAATATCCGAATTTATGTATTTAAAATCCATGTTGATAAAACTTCTTCCTAGCAAATATTTCATTAATAAAAAACTGTTGACATTCTGGTTATTGTTAAAATTTGCCAATTCATTGAGCCAATAAGATTTGACATTAACGATTTTTCTTTGAAGTCATCTTCCTTTGTACGGCTCTTTGTCTGATTTGTAAATATTTTCTCTCTGTCCGAGATTCGAGAATGCAGAGAGAATAGTACATAAAGAGAGAGAGAGAGATTCTTTTATTCTATCTCTCTCTCTCTCTCTTTAAGAAAAATGATAGGTTTTTACCAGTGGGTCATTATTTTATTTACTTTTATTTGAGAAAATAAAATTCACATCGTCGATAGTTACTACTTAAGGGTCTCTCTGAAGATATTTCTTGGTCTTTTGTTACGGAAAGAACATAAAATAATTAGCTGCTTACTTCCAGGGAGCCTTCTCCCCAGGCTTTACTTACCCCCCGCCCCTTTGTCTAAGAGGGGTTAGTGCTGCGAAAAACAAAACATACCAAAAGAAATTGGCTTAAGAGAGATTTCATTGTTCTCTCAACTTAAGAAATAGAGAAGAATTTAAGTTCATCACAAAATATCAAATTCTGAGGTCCAAATTTTTACTTTTAAGCGACGAAATATATCTCATCATCATCATCATCATATCACACTATCAGCACGGATATCCCTGACCCTTTCTCGCCACCCTTCTCTATCGTCCATTTCTTCCAGCAAGTCTTCAGGGCTACATCCTATATCAGCACAGAGCTGCTGTATGTAGGTTCTAGCTGGTCGTCCTGCCTTTGCTCGTCCATGTGAAGGGGTCCACAAGAGTGCATCAGTTATGAGTTCGTCCTCACTTCTCCAGCAGTGTGCCGCATGTCTGATTCGTCTAACTTGGATAGATTTTATGATGGGTGATAATAAGCTGTACAGCTGCTGTTTTGTGGGGTGCTGCTTCCAGGACTTGTTCAATATCACTCGCAGCATTCTTGTGTAGTTGCCTTCAAGCTTTTTCTCCATACGTTTAGTCAGCGTCTATGTAGGGCAACCATACAGCAGTATCGACACGACTGCTGCTTGGAAGAAACTGCGTTTTATTTTATCGGTCAGATCTGACATCCATATGACCGATAGGCTATCGATAGCTGTCCATGCCTTTGCTAGTCGCGTGTTGATGTCTGTCTCGGTTGATGAGACACTACTTCCTTTGTAGGAACTCTCATGGAATGTAACCACATAAGGTTAATTTTTCAACATAATCTCCTTTACGGTACACACACTTCTTCCATTGGTGTTGCTGTGTTTGGATCTCGGTGATGAAAAAGTCATCAACAGCAGATATGAGCTATCATATAAACATTTCAGCCAATGAACTTTTCTGCAAAACCTTGTCGATAGATAGATAGATCTTATCATTATGATAGATCTTATATTGTCATATCATAAAGACTACCATGACAATATTATATGATGAATCATATATGATAACTTTCAAATCACTGAGATCCAAACACTGCAACACCAATAGAAGAAGTGCGTGTACCTTAAAGGAGACTGCCAGATCAAGGATTTTCTGCCTTCTTGTTAAGGTTGTTTACTGACCTTGTGGCTTGAAAATTGTGTACCCAACGATAGATTTGGCTTTTCTGGGGATAATTGTTTAAGTCAAACTTCAGGCAAAATTTTGCTTGCACAGTTTTGAATGATTTTGTCTCCAAATAAGTGACGTAAATTATTTTTCCTCTCTTGTCCAAGACACTGTGGTCGAGGATTAATATTTGTTATACTATTTTCAAATTTGAGACAAAAAAGAACACAACATTATTATTAGTAGAGTTATTAGCAGTCACACGGGTGTCATGTATTTTGAGACACCCTATATTCGCTGTCACATGGCTCCAATGTATATTGAGACGCCCTATACTTGAGGTCATGGTTGTCAGGCAACTTTCTGTAATATATGGGGTTTTATTGGCTATTATAGATGTAATATTCATTGGATTATTCTTATTCTTTTAAATATGTTTGGAAATGTTCATATACACGATGTGAGATCAAAAAGTAACGAGGCGGGATATTTGAAATTTCGCAAATTATATTATAAAGTGATGATGTCTAGAAATCTAGAGGGACGATAATGTCAAGACGTCTAGAGAGATAAAATGGTTAAAATGCCGCACTGCAGCCTCGAAGCGATTTTGAATTCATTTTCGGACCAGTACCATTGGAAAAGATATGACCCTCCTTATCCCCCCACTCGCTTTTGGTTAAATAATATCACTGTTGTTCTTCTACCAGGATGGCTTTGGCATTAAATAACCCACGAAGGTTAATATGCCATTAAACAAACAAATAAAACCAAACCCATTCTCTCGATGAAGTCTATATGACCTTGTGCCAATTCTTAATGGTTAACGATCTGAAGTTTTTGGTGCAACACAGGATAGTGAGAGTGCAGCTCCTTTAATACTCACCAGTTCTTGTTCTATGTGACTTTTTTGTTACCTAAACTGAAAAATCATCTCAACGACAAATACTGTAAAAGAGGAATTTCTGTGGAGCTTCGACCAAAGTAAAATTTACTGGAGTAGATGTGTTAAATGCTAAGAGAGACTATTTTGAAAAGAATTATGGTTTTATTCATTGTTCATTTCTGTTTTGGTAAATACAGCTTCAAATTCGATACTTTTTGAACTCACTTGTCGACAAGTTTGATATCTTTGTTTAATGGCATATCAAGTTTCGTGGGTTATTTAATACCGAAACCATCCTTGAAGAAAAGTAAGGCCGCTATTTAACCCATAGATGGAGAGATGAGAAGATTCCTACCTTTCCCAAGAATATTAGCTCGAAAGTGAACGTAATATCGCTTACTATGATGTAGCAGTCCAGCACGTTTATCTGTGGGACTCCAACCGTAGATAGGCATGGCTTCCAAACGGAAACATCATTACTAGTAACCGGTTTAATCCCAGCAGTGGCTTGTAGTATCAACAGGTTTTTATAAATTGTTGCTACTGTATGGTAATGTCAGACACTGATGCATCTTTTACGCGATCTTGGAACATCTTTATGGACTTCTTTCCTTGTGGAGATAATCCTATTTCATTCGCTCTGGTCGAAATAAAATTTTAACGTTTCATTCCCCCGGGGATTTTATTAATTACCCAACAAAGTTTTATTTCTTTTTATCACAGAACGACATGTCTTCCGACTTCTGGTGATCGGCCAAGTCGACATTTTTGCAAAAGATAACTGTAAATTCAACAATCAACCCACCAGATGACAAAATCAAAGAATATTGGACGTTTAATGAAATTTCGAACAGGCGAGACGGCATTTAAAATCTGCTCTTAATCACCAATAATGAAATAAAGAATTTTTTTTCTCCGAAAGCTCTGGCCCGTAAGTAAAGTTGGCGACTATAGTCGAGGGTGACCCGAAAGCTGCCTTTTCAATAGCTAGTACAACGAAGTGTAGGGGAGAGTGCTACTCCTTTCTCTGGATTGCTCTACTTTACCCTTGATCCATGCCTTATAATGCTAAGTGTTAAGCAAGGAGGGATCAAGTACCCTTTTTGAGTCTTTGGTATGACTCGACCTGTGATTGAACCCTGGTCTCCCGGACCATTGGCGAACACTCTAACCATTGTTCCCATTCTTTTATGATTTTTTTACTGGCAACGTAGATGGAATTTTAAACTTAATAAAGACTTTGTCTATTACTCATTATCATCATTATCACTAAGCTCTCTCTCTCTCTCTCTCTCTCTCTCTCTCTCTCTCTCTCTCATCCATCCTTATCATCCATCACTCTTGGCTGGTCCTCTAAGCTGCATCATTTGTCCGAACAAACCTGATGTTATTCCTTGCTGGTCAGCCACGTCTAGAGGTCTATAAGGGAACGTTGCTTATGAACCCGTCCTTGCTGGTTCAACAGTGTCCCCCGAATGTCTTGTTTGTCTTACTCGGATGGTTTGTTTGATAGGAGGCAGGTGACCGTACAGTTACTGTTTTGTGGGGTTTTGCTTCCAGGATTTCTTCAAGAAAGAACGCAACATTCTTTTTTAGTTCTCATCTAGCCTTTACTCAGTGTGTTTTGTTAGCGCCCATGCGGTGCATCCATATAGCTGTATAATTGGGAAAAATCCCGTTTTATTTTATAGGATAGATCACATTTCCATAAGATCAATAGCCTATCAATAGCTAGACGTGTGTTGACATCACTTTCAGTAGATAATATGTTGCTGCCAAGGTATTTGAACTTGTCTACTAATTTTAGAGACTTGCCACAAGGAGTGGAGGTGGCTCCTTTTCGTCTAAAACACATATACTCTGTTTTATATGCATATAGGTAGAAGCCAATGCCCCCCACAGCCCGTTCTAGGCTATGCAGTAGGGATTCTGCTTGGGATGCTGTATTTGTGAGAAGCTCTAGATCATTTACATTGTCTGCGTCTTTAATAGTTTTTGCCCTTTTAAAGTGAAAGTATTTTCTTTTATTAGATCTATGAACGTTCGAAGTTCGTTGTCTTGGCGGGGTAAAAACGGAAATAGTGCAATTGAATCTCCTAACAAAGCTCCAGTAACAATGTTTAATAATCTGGTGTCTCCATCGGATGAGCGAACAACTGTTTTCGTGTTTTTGTAAAGTATCCTTCAAGCAGTTACAGTATTTGTTCCATCTTTCCTGTGTATGAAATCGAATGTCTTAGATAAATCTTCATTTATTAGTGTTGCCTCGAGATTCTTCGATCAACTCCTTCGATGATTCAACGGATTGTTAGAATCTGTGAGGTTGTGGAGCTATTTCTTCAAAAGCCATTCTGATTTTTACAAAGAATTTTCGGATACGATTAAGAAGCAGGGCATTATAAACCTTGTAAATGATGCTCTAGGAACATCCCAAAAGGCTCGGAAGAAAAGCTGGTGGATTTAAAAATCAGAAGACGAATCAAGGCCATCCAGACTTACCTTGGAGACCAAAAAATCTATAAAATACCCGACCAAATCGTACAGTTTATCGGGAAGACTATGCAAACCTTGAAAGTGGAATTGACAGCAGGTGGAAAAGGCTTAACAGAGGTAAAGATCCAAAGAGGGATATTCCAGGGAGATGCAATATCACCATTACTATTTATAATAGCTATGATGCCACTCAATCACACCCTTAGGAAATACATTGCCGGATACAAACTCAGTAAATCGCAGGAAAAGATCAACCTCTTGATGTACATGGATGATATCAAACTTTTTGTCAAAAACGAAAAAGAATTGGAAACTCTACTACAAAACTGTGAGAATATATAGTCAAGATATAAAAATGGAATTTGGCATAGAAAAATACGCCATGCTAGTAATGAAAAGTGACAAATGACACATGACAGAAGGGGTCGAACTACCTAATCAAGTACTAATCAGAACGCTCGGAGAAAAGGAAACCTAAAAATATTTGGGGATATTAGAAGCTGAAACCATCAAACAACCGGAAATGAAAGAAAAAAATTTTAAAAGTATCTAAGAAGAGCCAGAAAATTACTGGAGACAAAACTCTGTCGCAGGAACCTTGTCAAAGGGATAAATACCTGGGCTATTCCATTCACTTTTGGGCAAATACCCTTGGGAAAGGTATGAACCCCCTTATTCTCCCTCCAGCTATGGGTAAATAGTAGGACGGACTAGGTTCTTCAGCCTTGGTGAGGCAACTAGTCTAGGAGAAGGAAAACTCTGAATTCAAACCTGTTAAACTCCGCTTAAAAATTGACCTTGTGTCATATCCTGCCCGAGCGGAGGGGTTGGTAAATAGTACCTGGGCTATTCCCCTCGTAAGATACTCAGGACCATTCTTGAAGTGGACCAGAGAAGAACTTAAACAAATGGACCAGAGAACAAGAAAACTAATGACCATGCCCCAGGCATTACATCCAAGAGATGACGTTGACAGACTATATGTGTCAGGAAAAGACGGAGGAAGAGGACACATCGATACAACGACTCAAAGACCACATAAAAAAGCGTGGAGGAAGACTGATTACAGCCACTACAAACAATACTAACGACATGAGGACCAGCGGAACGACAATAACCAGAAAAAAAAGTGTGAAGTAAAACAACTCTTTAGATGTTTCAAACGACTAACAAGCGAGATCTCACACAAGAAAACGTGGACGTGGCTAAGAAAAGGAAACCCTAAGAGAGAAACAGAATCTCTTCTAATAGCAGCACAAAACAACGCCATAAGGACTAACGACATCAAAGCGAGAATTGATAAGATGCAACAAAACAGCAGATGTAGGTTATGTGGCGAAAGAGACAAAACGATCAATCACATAATAAACGAATGCAGTAAATTAACACAGAAAGAATATAAGACTAGGCACGACTGGGTGGGCAAGGTGATCTACTGGGAATTGTGCAAGAAGTTGAACTTTGACCATACGAAAAAATGGTATATGCACAAACCAGAATCTGTCCTAGAGAATGAGACGCACAAACTCCTCTGGGATTTCCAGATACAAATGGATCACCTAATCTCGGCCAGACGACCAGATCTTATAATAATCAACAAAAAAGGAGAACTTCCAGAATTGTGGACTTTGCTGTCCCGGTGGACTATAGAGTAAAATCAAAAGAAGGTGAAAATAAGGATAAGTACCTCGACCTTCCTAGAGAATTGAAAAATCTGTGGAACATGAAAGTGACGATTATACCAATCGTGATTGGTGCTCTTGGTACAGTCACCAAAGGACTGGTGGACTTGGAATTAAAAGGACGAGTGGAAACCTTCCAAACTACTGCATTATTGAGATCGGCCAGAATACTGAAAAAAGTCCTGGAGACTTAAGGAAACTTGTCATTCCAGCACCAGTGAGAAACCATCAGCTAATGCTGGTGTGAAAAAAAAGAGAACAAATAATAATAATAATAATAATAAGAAGAAGAAGAAGAAGAAGAAGAAGAAGAAGAAGAAGAAGAAGAAGAAGAAGAATCAGTTACAATTGATATTATCTATTTGATTGGCCATGACAAATTTTCATATTTATTTGAAAGTGAGTAATTTCGTTGAACATTAAACATTTCTCATGAACCTAGCAGGTCAGCATCTAGCGTCCAAAAAGAGTTGATGAACATAGGTTTTTGCTGGTCGGCCAATACTTGTGTGTCCATGAGTGGTGTGTCCATGTGTGGTGTCCTACAGAAGATCACCTAAGAATTCGTTCTTGCTTCTCCGCCAGTTCCCAACATGTCTGGTCCGTCTTAATTGTGATGGTTTGTGATACAGAAAGCTGGTGTTCGAGCACTTCTTGCAAATGCTCCAGCTCAAGCCGAATCTTTGCTGTATAGCCCGGTACAGGCAGCCAGAGGCATCGGTCTCATCGTTATCTTAGATAAAACAGAGTTCATCTGTTTTAATTAAGATGGTGCCACCTCCTCATTAAGTTAATTTACCTGTTCATATACCTCGGTAGCAATATCTCAGATATTGAAGGTCATGTTTCCATACGCATAGCAGAAGCATGGATTGCTCTCGACAGGTTATTGGCCATATGGAAAATTAATATTTTTGATAAAATTAAACAGTAATTCTTTCAAATTGTATCCGTGTCAATACTATAGCAACACCATCAAGACTTTAACGAAACACTTGGAGGAAAAACTAGGTAGGAACTACATAAGAATGCAGTGTGTTGTTTTGGATAAATTCTTAAAACGGCAGTTTTGAAATAGGGTGGATAGATCCGGGGTTACACATAAACACCCCCATAAACAAAACAAGCAGTCAAAACTAATTTGAAATACACTCCTCCCATATATCTACAGCTAAAAAACTCATTTGCCAGCTATCCTTACTACAGATATATAAAAGTCAGTTGAAGAAACTTGGATAGCAGAAAATAATTCTTATTCAGCAAATGAATTTGCAAGTGTTGCACAACAGATTGGTGAAATTTATTATTGACGGGTAGTGTAGCTTCAAATTAAGATATAACCGTTAGAATGGATGGAAAAATATCAGGAGCCAAATAGGTTTAATTGACAGATACAGATCTTCGGAGCAGCTGAGAGTTCGGCTATCATTGGAGGAATATAAAGTCAGGTGACAAAAATCAGTTATATTTCAGCATTAAGTTAGTTAGCCGAGACCAGCTGAAGTGATAATACATAATTTTTCCATTTGTGGTCCGGCGCTGCTGACCAGGTCATTAATCTAAATGAAATGAATAAAGTTATGTGTGACTCGAGTAAAGAAATCTTTGTATTTGTTATTCATCCTAATGAAGACGAGTGACCAATAAAGAAAAGGAAACAACGTTTGAGCCAAAGAAGTACAAGATGACGAATCCAACAAGAAGCCGACACATATAATACTACGTCAGCAGCGTCTTTTTGTCGATTATCTAATAACATATCAACTCGTTTAAAGACATTGTAAAGAATTTTTTTCTACAAAGACTTTTCTCCGGACGATGATCAAAGTTCGAGACTTCTCAAGAACCCTAACGAATTAAATAAGATAAAAGAAATATTCCAAATTGTTTTGTTAATTCTTTTATTATATATATATATATATATATATATATATATATATATATATATATATATATATATATATATATATATATATATCATTACATTGATAGTAATGATTAAGTTCTCTATGTTGAGAAAAAAAGAGAGCTCAATACCACTGAGAAATTCGTTTTCAAACGCCAAGTCACTTCCATCAAGAATCACAGAGCGAAAAATATTAGATTCAGGCTGATCTGTTCTCCCCCATCCACCATATTCACCAAACCTCGTACCAAGTGATTGCTACCTTTTTTTATTCTCTTCAAAATGATCTGAATGACAACAAATTTTCTCTCAGGCGAAAACATCTGAGAAAAATTTCTTGACCTCGAAACCAGCTGAATTTCACTTGAGAGGAAACAAGCTGGCTAATAAATGGCAAGTGGTGATTCAAAATAAGGTTGAAAAAATTATTGATTAAAATTAAATCATTGTTAAATTACACCTGAATAAATTATATCTCAGTAAAACGGAAATTATATTTTACAAAAACGGAAACTCAGTATATATATATATATATATATATAGAGAGAGAGAGAGAGAGGGACAGACACACAGGCAAAGGGAGACAGAGAGAGGGGATATAAATAGACATATATATGTGTGTATGTGAATGTAGACATACATGCAGACATATGTATGTATGTATTTTATATCTCCCTCTCTTTCTCTCTCTCTCTCTCTCTCTATATATATATATATATGTGCTTGTGTGTGTATATATATATATATATATATATATGTGTGTGTGTGTGTGTGTGTGTGTGTGTGTGTGTGTACACATAAGTATCCATATATATATACATATACATACGTATATACAGATTTACTCAGGTAAATATATATATTGGGTACTTATGTGGGGTAATGGTTCGCAATCTTGATTAGTAGACCATCGTTAGGGTTTCGATTCTCCCTTGGTGCCCGCCATTATTTCAGGCCTTGTGTCGCAACACAGAAAATAACGAATTTTTTTTTAATGAATTGGTCTGCAAATGAATTTGCTCATATAGTTTCAGGTAGTTATATGAAATAAAACCAAAAGTAACACATGCAAATTCATTTGCAGACCTATTCACTTTAAAATATTTACTTTCTCTTGTTTGATCAATAATAAAGAATATATACACACACACACACATATATATATATATATATATATATATATATATATATAGAGAGAGAGAGAGAGAGAGAAATAGTTAGACATACATATATGAGCATCTATGTCTATATTCTCATGCACAGATATATATATATATATATATAGAGAGAGAGAGAGATGTGTGAGTGTTTAAACAAATGTTTATGCATATATCTATATAGCTATATATAAACATTTATATACATATACATCTATACAGATGTATACACACACACACACACATACACACACACACACACACACACACATATATATATATATATATATATATATATATTATAAGAGTGTTGGTCGTCACTAAATCACTTTGTGGTTATGTGTCGAATCAAGTGCAATATTTTGTCGTATTTTCGATTTTCAATTCATTCCATCTTCTTAACTGCCTGATGAATGTTGTTTTACAAAAAACTTCATGAAACCTAAGGTTGCAGAATATTTTCCATAGATTAAATATATATATATATATTTATCATCATCATCATTATTATTATTTTTTATATATATATATATATATATATATATATATGTGTGTGTGTGTGTGTGTGTGTGGTGAGAGACAGACAGACACATAAAGACAGAGAGGGACAGAGAGAGACAGAGAGAGAGAGATTGAACCAGTGAAATGGAAGTGAGACGCAATATACAAAGCGAAGATTTAATCCTCGTTATATAACAGTAATCTATCTTCCTCTTTTCCAATCTTCCCTCATACCTTGATTACTTTGTTTTCATTTTGTTGTTTTGTTTTGTTTCTTTAATGTCGAGATAAGAACAGGTGTTAGTTTTGATATTCCCTGATATTAACTGCAAAAAACGACTGATGCCAATCGTTGATAAGACTGAATATAATTAGAAGATGATATCAAAAGTCTAACGTCATTGATAGGTCAAAGGGGAAATTGATGTGTATTGTAGCCAGTATGATCTGCTGTTGTGTCAGGTCATACATTCAGGTTATTTCGTTTTCTGTGAAGGACCAAGGCAAAAGGATGAAAGGAAAGATTTTAAATTTAAGAGAATTCAGTTTGTTGGCAACGTTGATTCATTCGTTTAACTGCATATCAACTCCTTATGGGTTATTCAATGCCGAAATTTCATTCATTTTTAAATTTTTGATTATAAAGAATAACTATTTTTTTAATGTTCGAATTTCTCTTTAAATGGCTCTTAAATTCTAAATTTCTCCGATTATTTTTTCACGCAGTTTCATGATATTTCTCTCATAGCAATAATTTGCACTCAATTAAATGGTTTCAAGTATTCCTATCTAATACAAATAATTAGGAAACAGATCTGGAACCCTAACAGGTCAAAGTGAACCTAAAAGTAATGTCAACGAAGGGTTGATCTATATACCCCAGGGCTCAAACCCAGAAGTCTTACCATCGGGTGCAATTTAGTTTCATACCCCGAATATCCCTTTTGGTGGGGAGTCTTACCTCTCTACAGAGGATGAAGACGTCTTCCAAGACCCACAGGTGGGGCTATGATATATATATATATATATATATATATATATATTTCTTTAAGAAAAAAAAACGGTCACATTAGGATTATAAATTTATTTCCATCCTGTTATGGGTTTTGATATAAATCAAAAACACCAAAAATAACCGGATTTCTTCAGATCTTATGGATAAAATAATTCAGAATAGATACAGGAAAGAAGGGTGGGAGGGGGTAGAAGAGGATGGAAATAAATTTATATTCCTAATGTGACCGGTTTTTGTTTTTTCTTAAAGAAATTATTGCTTTGTAATGTCTGATACATTGAGCTCTTTACCAGGAAAATTTTGAAGTTCACAGTTGAATGGTTTTTTTGTCCTGATGGAATTACTCCCAACTCCGGTTTAACTGGACCAAATAATACTTATATATATATATATATATATATATATATATATATATGTGTGTGTGTGTGTGTGTGTGTGAATTGTACC
The DNA here is from genome assembly GCA_963585895.1 of Sepioteuthis lessoniana. NCBI lineage: Eukaryota > Metazoa > Mollusca > Cephalopoda > Myopsida > Loliginidae > Sepioteuthis > Sepioteuthis lessoniana. The sequence goes on along the minus strand of CAUZXS010005814.1, from coordinate 11,261 downwards.
TGGAAATGATGTAGCTATTTATCATTAATGTTGTTTACCAATGGCAATGGCACCTAAGTTCTTCTACAATCAATTTGTAACCTCACACAATTATCTTTCTCTCAACTGTTTTAATAAGCTGGTTGCATCTCTGCAGAGGGGCAACACCCCCCCACACACACACACACTAAGATTATCAACCGTTGATAGTTGTTTCAGGCCAAACTCTGTTTATACATATGATTTTAAACTGAATAGTTTATTGGTAAAATATTTGAGAAGAGTCAGAGCTCATTTGTTTGCACACAGTTAAATGGTTTCAAGTATTGCTATCTAACACTAATAATTCTACTTAATATTAATCAAGTACCATCAAATGGTCGTGTTATATTCTGGACACTCGTTGGGAAAAGGACCTTACCCCTCCGCAGAGAATGCAGTCGATGTATTCTATAGCCCCAAACGACTAACCCTAACCCTAACCCTAACCCTAACCCTGGTCATCTGATGATGAGGCTCCATTTCTGGAGCTTTGAGGAATGTGGAGTACTTCTTCATTGCCATTACTCTCATGTGCACCTATTAGAGTCCAATTTATGGGTCAAACAGAAATATTTGCTTATTTCCTATACTGGAAACTATTTAACTGTGTGCAAGCAAAGAATTGATATTAGATAGAATCATTGGTGTTTGATAGGAATACTTGAAACCATTTAACTTTGTGTAAACAAATGAGCTCAGTCTCATTTCAAAATAATGTTACCTATAAAGTATTCGCTTTCAAATTAGTGGGTAGAGTGTTCGCCAGGGGTCCGGGAAACCTGGGTTCAATCACAGGTCGCGTCATATCAAAGACGTTAAAAATGGTACTTGATACTTCCTTGCTTAACACTCAGCAATATAAGGTTGGTATTAAGGGTAAAGTGGAACAATCCAGGGAAAGGAGTAGCGCCCTCGCCTATACCTCGGTGTAGTAGCTATTGAAAAGGGAACATTCGGGTTGCCCTCGACTATGGTCGCCAACTTTACTTTTTACTTATATATGTATATGTATAATGATGATTTGACATTAAATAACCTACAAGGATTCATATGCCATAAAACACAACCAACCAATCAAATGCTTTGTCGCGTTTTCCTTAGTCTCGTCCACGGTATTAAAAACCTCTCAACAACGATAGCTTCGAAAAAAGCAATGATCTATACTTTGAGGATCTGTCGAGGGGATTTACAGACGCAAGGGAAGTGATGTTTTGCCCAATTGACAACCCTGTGAGGGGGTGGAATCTTAGAACACGCTAACTTTTTATCCTCACCAGTAAGGTGAGGGTCCCTTAAAAAGACAGAGGTCCTGGATATGACACTAAACATCCTCCCAGTGGTGAGGCTCTAGTTCTGAAGCACTAGGGATGAGGAAGACTACTCCTTTATTGCCATTACTTCTAGTTCCTCTGACCTGGAGTATAATTAATAGTTACGGTCCGATCAAGAGGTCAAATAGTTCTATTTAAAATTATTTTTATTTGTAAGAAAAGTTGACTTCATATAACAGTAAGTTATTGGTATTAAGAATTGTAACTCGAAGTTAATTGAAACTCTATAACTATGTGCAAACAAATGATTATTATTAAGTAGAAATAGTTACTCGAAGCCACATAAATTATTGGTATTAGATAAGAATACTTGAAACAATTCTAGTATGTTCAAATTTTTATCATTAAAATAAAATCTGGATATGAGCACAGATAAGAATTCATATATAATAGTAGTAATCCTAGTCAAGTAAGAACATTATGTTTATAAGTCCCAAAAATTCCTTCTGAATTGTCCAGCAGGACACATAGCGTAACGGTTATCGGCATTGGTTCCCTAAGCTTCTCAGGAGACAATCATCTGGAGGTTGCAGGCAAGTAACAATACTGGAGTACCGGTTATGGCTAACGAAATCAGAACAGGCGACCCTCGTGGATTAAAAAAGGATTTAGTTCGAAGTTCCGTGAAGGTTCCCAAGTTCGACAAACACCTGAAGAAGGCCGGAGGACATATCGGCCGAAACGTTGTGGAAATAACAATAAAGATCAAGACAAAACCCTTAATGATAAAAATCATCAAGCTTCGACTCAGAAATTTAGACAACTATTATGTTCAAATTATTGGTATTAGATAAGAATACATGATATTATCATATTTACCACCCTCTCCGCTCGGGCAGGATATGACACAAGGTCAAATTTTTAAGCAGAGTTTAACAGGTTTGAATTCAGAGTTTTCCTTCTCCTAGACTAGTTGCCTCATCAAGGCTGAAGAACCCAGTCTGCCCGACTATTTACCCATAGTTGGAGGGAGAATAAATGGATTCTTACCTTTCCCAAGGGTATTAGTGCTATGGGAAACGCAATCAGTCTCGTCCAGGATTTGAACTCGTGTCGCCGTGTCCATTTCCTACGACGATAACCATTACACCACTTCCTATGTATATATACATGATATTATACATCTGTATGCATAAAATAAACTCTTAAGAAGTAATTACAAAAAAAGATGTACAATGTACGCAATTCTCTAACCGCTTGGCTTGAAATAACCCCATACTAGTTAAAATGTCCTTAAAATGAGTCAGTCAATCAATCGACAAATTCTTTTGATTGCAAACCGCGTATATTCATCATTTTTCGGATATTCTATTTGTTGTTGAAGTCTTGCTTGAAAGTGCAAAGGATTTCCGGTCAAAACAGAAGCGTTAGTGTCAAAATTTCATCCGGGCTTTTTGACCTTTGAATCATTCCCGGAAGCCATTTTAATCATCTGATCGGTTTCGGCCGATGAACGTCCAAATTTCAATCAAAACTTTACACATTTTTTGCAGTGACTGCGACGCCCACAAAATACAAAAGCTCATTCAATGGCTTCAAATTGCCGACACAGTTAACTCAAGTAAGTGTATCTGTTCACGCATGCGCAGAAATGTTATTTCCGGTTGCTTCCCAAGTTATATACCAAGTTGGCGCTATCATTTTTTGAGATAGTAAAAATGGCAGGTGTGTGTGTGTGTGTGTGTGTGTGTGTGTGTGTGTGTGTGTGTGTGTGTCTAAATTCTGACCGTAAAAATTTTCCCGTGACATTAAGAAAGAAAGAAAGAAAGAAAGAAAGAAAGAAAGAAAGAAGACAAAGAAAGTGATAATCCAATTAAAAAGGAGAAAGGAATTATGAAATCTTTTTAGGAGAGAAGGAAAAAAAAGAAGAAAAGAGCAAATTAAAAAAAAAGAAAAGGATGAAAAAAGGAAAAAGGAAAAAGATGAAAATTGAAAGAAAGAAAGAAATAGAGAGAAAAGAAGAAACAAACTAACAAACAGAAAGAAAGAAAGAAAGAAAGAAAGAAAGAAAGAAAGAAAGAACATAATTTAAAACAAATTATGAGGGAACAAATGAAAGGGAAGAAAAATCAAAGAAAAAAGAATATGGCCCAGTCTTTTGGGGCTGTAGAATACAATGACTGCATCTCTGGTGAGAAGTAAGACTCCCCCCAACGAGTGTCCTGGTTACATCACAAAACAACATGAAGGTGAGGCTCCGTTAATACTGGAACTTCGAGGAATGTGGAATACCCATTTATTGCCATTGCTCCCAAATCCACTCTGACCCGGAGTGGTAGCACTTGATCAAAAAGTCAAATAGAATTGTTTGATTTTAAACTGTGAAGTTTGACATTTAAACTTAGTGCAAACAAATGACTTATGCTAAACTGAATTGTTTGAAAATTAAGTGAAGCCATTTAACTGTGTGCAAAAAAATGAGCTCAGGCTAATTAAAAAATATTCTCAATAAAATGTGTTTAGAAAATATATATTTAATCTATGTATAAAAAGGATTTGGCATTAAATAATCTACAATTGTTGATATGCCATAAACCCAACGAAACCTAATCATATATATATATATATATAAATATATAGGTTTTGGTATTAAATAACATACAATAGTTGATGTGCCATAAAACTAAACCAAACCACAAAACTGTAAAAAAAAATAATAGAACGAAACCCGAAGTGAAAGAAAAAAATTAGACAAAATAATGAATTTCAATGAAAGCAATGGTTGCCATTTCGTATTTCTTTATGATTGTCATTTTTTTTTATTAAAATGGACGTTTCTGTTTATTTCTTACGTCTTTGACTTTCAAAGGATTTTTATCTTTTTTATTTCTTTGTCGGACATTATTCGACTATGAGAGTTTTACTTCACTCTTCATCCGACCCGTGACATGAAGAAAGACAGAAAACAAAGAAAGTGATAATCCAATTAGAAAGGAGAAAGAAATTATGAAATCTTTTTTAAGAGAGAAGGAAAAAAGAAGAAGAAAAGAGCAAATTAAAAAAAGAAAAGGATGAAAAAAGGAAAAAGGAAAAGAGATGAAAATTGAAAGAAAGAAAGAAATTGAGAGAAAACAAACTAACAGAAAGAAAGAAAGGAAGAACATAAATTAATCTCTCTCTCTCTCTATATATATATATATATATATATATAAAGGTTTTTGCATTAAATAACCTATAATAGTTGATATGCCATAAAAATAAACCAAACCAAAAAACAGTAAAAAATGATCGAGGTCAAATTTGAAGAGGGTGAAGAGAAGGGGGAGTCAAACTTGATTTTTTTTTCTTTTTTTCTTCCTGTACAATAGTTAAGGCGTTTTGCATTTTTCTGCAGACATTAGGACGTTTCGAGCCTTTTTTTGGTCATTGTTTCCTTTTTCCATTATATTTCTTTCTTTCTTTCTTTCCTTCTTTCTTTCTTATTCCTTTTCTCTCTTTCTTTCTTTTTTCTTTCTTTCCTTTTTCTTTTCAATTCTTCTTCTTCTTCTTCTTCTTCTTCTTCTTCTTCTTCTTCTTCTTCTTTGTCGATTTTCTTTCTTTCTAATCTATTTCCTTTCTTTCTTTTTTCTTTCTTTCTTTCTTTTCTATTCCCTTTCTTTCTTTCTTTCTTTCTTTCTATTTTCTTTCTTTCTATTTTCTTTCTTTCTTTCTTTCTATTTTCTTTCTTTCTATTTTCTATTTTCTTTCTTTCTTTCTTTCTTTCTTTATTTCTTTATTTATTTATTTGTTTACTTATTTTCGCCGTCCTTCTCTCTTATTACTTCTTGTCCTTTTTCTTTATTTTTTTTTATTTTTATTTTTAAATTGATTTAATATAAATTAATTCATCAAGTTTCCTTCTTTTTATTTCCTTCTTTTCGTTGTTTGACAACTTGTTCTTTTTTTCTATTCCTTTTATTCTTTCTTTCTTTCTTTCTTTCTTTCTTTGTTTATTTTCTTCTTTCTTTTTTCCTTTCTTTGTATATTTTTCTCGTTTCATTCTTTCGTTCATTCTTTCTTTCTTTCTTTCTTTCTTTCTCGCCTATTTTCTTTCTTTCTTTCTTTCTTTTTTTAGTTTTCTATCTATCTATCTATCTATCTATGTCTATTTTCTTTCTCTCTTTCTTTCTTTTTTCTTTCTTTTTCTTCTTTCTATTCCCTTTTTTTAACTCTTTTCCCCCCTGGTTTTATTTCCAATGTGTTTTTTTTCCCTCTAAGGCATTCTCTCTCGATATTGCAACATTTTCACGTGAGACGTTTTATTCAAAACTCTTCACACATTTTCTTTTTAAATAAAATAAATTTACTTTTTTTTTTCATACAGAACTGAATTATTTTTCATAACACCTTTCCAAATAGACATTTTTTTTCTCGCTTATTTTCTCGATTAAGATTAAAGCCCGTGTGAATACAGTAAAAGAGAGAGAGAGAGAGAGAGAGAGAGAGAGAGAGAGAGAGAGAGAGGGAGTGAGTGAAAGAGAGAGGGGGCACACGCATACTGACACTCAGACATACGCCAAGGCACACAAGCACACTCATACATACACACAAACACACACACACACACACAAACATATACAGGCACACAAACTCACGCACGCACACATGCAGACAAACACAAACACATAAATATATGCGCACGCATTTTCATACACACACATACACACACACACAGAGGCGAGCACACAGACACGCACAAGACACATATACGTTGACGTACACACAGGCACGCGCATAAAAACAAACACACACAGATACATACATACACACCCACATACACATACACACACACACAAACGAACACACAGACAAAATACCCATACATTGATGTACAGACACGCAAAATACACCCACACAAACACACAAAATGCACACACAATCACACACGGACACACATGCACACGAACACACTTGCTCAGACTCTCAAAGACGAACACATACGCGAAGGCAGTATAATTACAAACATATATACGCATACACATGTCTACAGACACAAGCACACATACACACCCACGCACACAAGCACACTCACACAGACACTAACACGAACATACACACACACACATATAACCACACACACACACACACACACATACATATACACGCATAGCTACAAGCACACTCACACACACGCAAACAAACGCATGCACACATAAAAATAGACACAAACAAATATGTATTTACACAAATATTTGTACGTGTCGAAGTTTTTTATGAATACGTACGTTGAATCATAGAAATGTTTTGCAAGAAAGTTCAAAAGATTTGTAAAAGATATATCACAGATAATTTTTTTTAATTCATATTTCTGAATATACGAATTATTGTGGGTCTAAACCAGAAGTCAGTCTCTTCAACTCGACCCAGATTTTTTTTAAATGATTACTCAGCAATCTGTCGACTTTCTGAATTGTACACAAGTCACCAACCCGGGTTCGTTCAAGCCCAAAGATTTCATGAAAATCTTTTAAGGGTCTATGAAACCAAAAAAAAAGTTCTACTGGATTTTGTTTGTAACGCTAGATTAAAATTGTTGATTTGAAGTTTGTTAAAAAAGTATTAAGACTGAAGCTTTATCTACCAAGCTAGAAATGAACAATGCATAACACAGTGATTTTCTTCAAAAATAACCCTACCCAGTCATTATTCCAGCGAGCTTTCCATTAACCGAAGCACCCTCTTAAAACTTCTTTTTTGATATGTCATGATTGTATTTGTTTTAATGTCCTCATTTACCCAAATCTTATCCTTTTGCTCAATTTTCAAATTAGGAAACAAAGTTGGGTCGTTTGACATTATTTGAAAGCCCTGCACTCACACAATCCTGTGTTTCACCCAAAACCTTTCATTAAAGAATTATTGTTTGTTTTCAATGGCGCAAATTAGTACAAACTTCATCTCGACCGGTTGATGTTAACATATTAAGGCAGAAGTTGCTTAATTTGGATTTGTCCCAAAAAGAAAATTTGATAAAAGAATTTTTAAATCTGCTGAGCAATTAAATCTCTGGGGGGGATTTGTTTTTTTGGAAGGGGTGTTAAAATTCTAATCGTCATTTTTGATCTTTTGTTCACAGAATCCAGTTTTGCTAATCCAAAAGATACGTCTTCTTAGCAGAAACTTTAACCAGCAATTGAATATTGAGGATAATTTCAAATGATTTTCGATGCGTTTAGTCCTCGTCCCTGATTGGCCAATTTTTACCGGAAGTTCCTGTTGTTGTCGGGAAATTTCATAAATAGAAATGATGATTTTGCGGACGACTATCTAACAATCCAGGGCACCTTGAGTGGTTCAATGGTTAGCAAGCTTTCACGGGTAAGTTCGATTCTCAATGGGTGCCCTATTCATACGGCCTTGTGCCATTTCAAAGCAAAAAACTTAATAAATTGCTATACCAAACAATCCAACCGGGGATATTGATACAAGATGAGATTCTTCATGAGATTCTGAAAAAATCTGTTTAAATTTATGATGGAAGCACTCATAATGTAACGATTATCGTCGGTGGAAATGGATAAAGCTCTTTGCATTTCACACATCGCTGATGCCCTTGAGAAAGGTATGCATCCAACTATTCTCTCTCCAGCTATGAGTAAATAGTGAGGCAGTCTGGGCCCTTTAGCCTTGGTATGGCAAACGGTAGAGGAGAAGAAATTCCATCTTGATAGACTCTGCTAAAAAATTGACCTTGTATCACATCCTGCTCGTGTTGAGGGGTTGGGTAAATACTTACTCTGTTCAATTTTTTTCTAAATCTGTAAAATTGAGGGGTCCGTATTATTTTAAAAAGTTAGAGACAACTGGTTCAACATTTGATTCACGACATCATCATGATTATCATCAAAGCATACCGAAAGCACGGATTCATTTCTCTCTCTCTCTCTCTCTCTCTCTCTCTCTCTCTCTCTCCGCCCATCCTTATTAATCATCGCTCAGGCAAGTCCTCAAGACAGCATCCAGTGTCCGTAAAGAGTTGGTAAATGTAAGTTTTTGTTTGTGTGTCTATGTGTAGTAGTCCACAAGAGAACGTCGCTTATGAGTTTATCCTTTCTTACCCGAAAGTACCCAGCTCGTCTTGCTTGGGTGTTAAGTGACCGTACAGCTGCTGTTTTGTGGGGTAATGCTTCCAGGATTTGTTCCAAACAGCATGAAGTATAGTTAAGCAGTTCTCATGTGGCTTTTTCTCGAAACATTTCCTTAGGGTCTTGGTGGTACTGCTATACGGTAGTACAAGACGGGGAGATTAGATTTATATATGACGATAGTTTGTCTATTAACAGCATTCTACGCTTTACCACTGCGAATTTTAACTTTGCTTTTTTGGTGGTACATAATTCATTACATCCAACAAAATGATTCTGGAATCTGATCCAGTTAAATGGATTGGATGGAAAGTAACTAATCCCAAGTAAAAATGGCCGAGTCGGCTGGGTCCGCAGAAAACACCGACACCATCTCTGCAGAGGGGTAAGACTCCCCCAACGAGTGTCCAGGCAATGACACTAAACAACCTGATGGTGAGGTTCCAGTAATACAGGAGCTTTGGAGAATGCGGAGTACTCCTTCATTGCCATCACTCCCAGGTCCACTCAGACCTGGAGTGGTAGCATCTGATCAGTTCCTATCTATAGGTCAAATAGAACTAAATTGTGTACTAATGCTAAACTGATTTGTTTGAAATATAAGCGTTTTTGACATTTTAAACTGTGCACTAGGCTAAACTGAATTGTTTTAAATAGAACTGTTTATATGAATAAAAATGGATTTGGCCTTAATAACCTACAACGGTTGATGTGCTATAAAATCAAACCAAACTAAACCAAACCCAAGTAAACAGTCTTCAATTGACTTAGTATTTAATGTATGACACAAAACTACATCCGAGGGTGAGGCTCCAGTGTTATAATTCAGGGAAGTGTGAAGTATTCAATCAATATCATTACTTTGAGATCCATTCTGACCCAAAAGGGATATTACTAGTTAGGGACCAATCTATGGGTCAAATCAATCTGTTTTCTACTTATTTGTATTTGATTGTCAACACCATATGAATTAATTAATCAAACTAATCAAATTTTGACATTACATAATCCCTGATGAGTTGATACGCCTTAAACAAATCAACCAAATCAATTGACATACTTAAACTATTTTGATTGGTTTGGAATAGTGGCAATTAATAATGGTTATTTAATACTAAATCCTCTTAAAATATATATATTAGATATACAAGATTTGGTTGCGTTGGGTTTTTACGGCATATCAACCATTGTAGGTTATTTAATACCAAATCCACTTTATACATATATATTAAATATATATGATTTGGTTTGGTTGGGTTTTATGGCATATCAACCATTGTAGGTTATTTAATGCCAAATCCTCTTTATACATAAATATTAAATGTATATGAATTATGAACCATTTTTGTCGAAAACGTTGTTAAACTAGCCAGAGCAAACTTATTTTGAGTTTCTCATGGCGTAAGCATTGTTATTGGAGGAAATGGAATCGGTGATCTGAGGCTGTATGCGTTTCCCTTTGTGCCAATGCCCATGAAAAGACAGGAAATTATTTCTTCTTTCCCTCCCCAGCTTTTGGTAAATAGTTGGGTAGACTAGGCTTATCACTTTGGTTTGGTAAACAGTCTAGAAGAAAGAAAATTGAATTCTCACCAGCTGAGCCCAGTTTAAAATTGACCTAGTGTCACACTCTTCCCATAACGAAGGGACTAGCTAAATACATATGTAACAATTTTCAAATTTTAAATCATCTACCAAGAAAAAGATAGGAGTACATCACTTATGAGCTCGTTCTTGCTTCTCCAGCAGTGTCCTGCGTGTATGGTTTTTCTAACTTGTATAGTTTTCGTGATGGGAGGCAGGTGGCCGTATAGTTGGTGCCGTGTGGGGTGTTGCCGCCAGGAGTTGTTCAATATTGCTCGCAACATTCTTGTGTAATTGCCGTCTAGCTTCTTCTTCAGTCGTTTAGTTAGCGTCCATGTAGTGCATCCATATAACAGTATCGATACGACCGCTGCCTGGAAGAAATATGAACATATAATGAACCTGATTCCCTAACCTCTGGGTATAAAATAACCCTAGACGAGTTCATATGCCGTTCAAATCAATCACAATTTTCTTTTCTCTGTTCTCTGTTTTCCCCAACTCATTTTATTTCCTTTCTCTTTCTTACAGTTCTTTTTTTTTTTTTTACTGGTTTCCTCCAATCATTGGTCTTTCTATTGCCTATCATTTCTCTTACTGCTTCTTTTCCTATCTGTCATCATTATTATTGCCTCTCTCCTTCCTGCCTTACTTTTCCTCTTTCACTCTTTTTCTTTTACCTCTCTTTTCCTTCATTCACGTTGTTGTTTTTTAGCCTTTTACATTCTCGCTTATTTCTTACCTTTTCCTTCGCCCTTTTTTATGGCTCTCCATTCCCTCTCTTTTTTGTTCTATTGTTTTATTGTTGTTTTTTCTTAATTTCTCTTTCACATTCAATACCTTCCTTTTCTCTCTTCTTTATCTCACTTCTCGCCACACACACCCACGTATACCCACACACACACACACGCATATATATATCGAGAGAGAGAGAGAGAGTGACAGAGAGTGAGAGAAAGAGAAAGAGAGAGAGAGATAACGTTATTTTTTTTAATCTCCCAAATCAATAAAATCAGAATTTTGATATAAGACAGACAATCTCAACGATTAGCATGGTAGTCAGTTAATGAATCAAGGAGAGGGAATGGCAATTCAAGAGCAAAGCTGATTGCTGCTAGCCAAAAAGAAATACTTCAAAAGAGGAAAGAACATTTCAAGAATCTGCTTGGAAACCCACTTGAAATCAATGATAAACTCACTAAAAAAGTTTTAATGGTAAATGAGACATCAGACTTGGGCAGGTTACGAAGGAAGAACTTGA
>CAUZXS010005813.1:137500-158003 GCA_963585895.1 Sepioteuthis lessoniana | reverse complement strand
CTCCTTTTCTCTCTCTCTCTCTCTTTCTCCCCCCCTCTCTCTCTCCCTCTCTCTCTCTCTCTCTATATATATATATATATACCCCTGTCAGCTAGGGCTGTAGAATACACCGACTGCATCTTTGCAGAGGGATAATCCCCCAGCCCAATGAATGTCCAAGATATGACATATAAACAATCTGATGCCGAGGCCCCAGGGGCTGGAGCTCAGGGGAATATGGAGTACACCTTTATTGTCATCGCTTCGAGGTCCACGCTGACCCGGGGGTAGCTTTGTTTGTTAATTACTTAGTTACTTTAATGGCATATCAACCTTCTTGGGCTATTTAATTCCAAATCAATCTATTTAGAAGGACAGTAGTCGTACTATTTAACCCATTGAGAGGAGGATAAGGGGGTTCATGCCTTTCCGAAGGGAATCTGTATGAAAGTGAACATAATTGCACGACTGGAGTTTGAACTCGCGTTCCGGCACGGGGACTCCCCCACCGGAGGTATAGCACCAGGTAGGGTACTATTTATGGGTCAAATAAAACTGTTCGACATTTAAACTGTGTCCAAACAAATGACTTATGCTAAATTTAATTGTTAGAAATAGAACTGTTTGATCATTTAACTTTGTATAGACTGATTTTTGATTGTGACAGTTATATAGCAATGCCTTAAACCATTTAACAGTATTCAAACCAATGATTAACAGTAAATAGAAATACTTTAAACTATTTAACTAAGTGCAAAAAATGAGCTCAGATTCGTTAAAAAGGTTACCAAGAAAATGTGGATACAAATCATATATATTTAGTATAAAAGTATGAAGAGGATTTGGCATTTAATAACCTACAATGGTTGATATGCCATAAACCCAACCAAACGAAATCACTTATATTTAATATTGATGTATAAAGATTAAATAACCTACAAGGGTTGATATGCCATAAAACCCAACCCAACCAAATCATATATATCTAATATATATGTATAAAGAGGATTTGGCATTAAATAACCAATAATGATTGATATGCCATGAAACCAAACCAAATTAAATTCTACTTATTTATTATAAATGTATAAAGAGTATTTGGCATTACATTACCCTCAATGGTTGATATGCCATAAAATCCAACTAGCCAACTATATATTCATATAGATAATCTTTAATGATTTGACTCTTGATTTTCGTAATCATTAATTTATTGAATTCATTTTTAAAGCTAATGGTTGCACATAATTCTCATTGTATTTAAATGCAACGCTTCTAAATTATAATTTTTGTATGAATCAATCTCTCTCTCTCTGTCTCTCTCTGTCTCTGTCTCTCTCTTTCTCTCTCTCACACACATCTCTCTCTCTCTCTCTCTCTCTCTCTTTCTTTCTATTGGCTGACGTCTTATTTCCAAAATTTTGCTGATCGTTTGCCCTTAAGTCTTCAAAATTTGACCTGCACACATGTATAAACAATCAGCAAAATGAGCCAATATAAAGATAGAAAGAAGGAAAGAGAGAGAGAGAGCGAGAGAGAGAGAGAGAGCGAGAGAGAGAGAGAGAGGCCATATAAACTTTATATTTTTATAGCTTATCTCTCTTTCTTAAAAAAGCGATAAACAGAAGGTAAGAGATTAATAAAAAACCCTATAATAGCAGAAAGACATATTTTGGGAGTCATATAATTTTTACTCGCGTTATTCTTAAAGTAGTTGTGATAGTTTTTTTACTTCGATACTTGTTCAATGAGATTTTATTTTGTGCCAATATGTTATTAATATATTCTTATTATTTCGTAAAGTATTAAAAAGTAATATCCCTAACCAATATCTTCATCTCATTCATCATATGAAAATAGACAGAAAATGTTTCTACTAACAAAGCAATACACCTGAAACGTTCACCGAAAACGATTTTCTGAAACTCTTCCCAAAAGTCGCTAATTTTTTCTTTCTGTTCAATAACTTTTTGAAAGGTTATTTGTCATGTGAACAATTTGAAAATCGGGTTTATTCTCAGTATTATACATGGTTAAAAAAAGAAAAGAAAAAAGAAAAAGAAAGCGTTTAGGTGCTAAGATTCGACTTGTGTTCATTTATTTACTTGGGGATTTTTACTGCATTTTAGTCGACCTTTCTTCTTTGGTTCCTTGCAACAAAAAAAAAAAAAAAATGAAAAGAAAAAGTAAAAGACAAAGAAACGACGTGAAAAAGATAAATACATTATTGATAGGTCAATAAAGAAATCGATCAGACTTATTTTCTCTGAACAGTAAGAGTGGAAAGAAATGGTGGAAAATTCATTTTAAGAGGAGGCGGAACACATACAAAAAATGAGTTCAGGCGAATCTAGGCACTGATTTTTTTTTATACGTATTCACAAATGCGTTCGTTCAAGTTTATCTGATAACATCTGCTTAAAAGCGTTTATATATCTAAATATTGTTTTTGCTTTGTGTTTTTTTTCTTTTTTTTACTTGCAGGTGACCGAAGACACTTGCCCATAGTCTACACTTACCAGTCTCTCTAGAAGACGTGTCTCGTTTTGAATTTCTAGACGTCAGTTTGCCAGAGGATTGTAAACTAACTTTTGGACAGATTTCTTTTTTTATTGAGTTTGAAACATCTGGTTTGCTAGGCCTCCGCAAAGCTTCCCTATCCTGCCAGTTACATTCTACCACTCTAACGAAACGGCCAATGATATGCTGAATCGGTAGCGTGCAAAGCTTCACCCAAAGGAGTGCCTTGGATATTAACCTGCATCCAGTGATGAGGCTTCAGTTTGGAATGCTGGAAAGATGGACATACAATTTCATTACTATTACTCCCTTGTTTAATCGGCTGGGGCTGTGGAATACATCGACTGCAGAGAGGTAAGACCACCCCCAACGAGTGTCCTAGATATGACACTAAACAATCTGAGGGTGAGGTTCTAGTAATGCAGGAGCTTTAGGAAATGCAGAGTACCCCTTCATTGCCATCGCTCCCAGGTCCACTCTGGCCGGGAGTAGTATCACCTGATAAGGGTTCTATCCATGGGTTCAATAGAACTAAACAGTGGTTTGAGTTTACTGTTTAAACAGCGTATTTATGCTAAACTGAATTGTTTGAGTTTACTGTTTACTGTTTAAACTGTTTACTGTTTAAACTGCGTATTTATGCTAAACTGAATAGTTTAAAATAGAACTGTTTTGACATCTAAACTGTATACTTATGCTAAATTGAATTATCTGAAATAAAACTATTTTGACATTAACTCTGTGTATTGCCTGAATGAATCTCTGCAGAAGGGTAAGAACCCCCCCAATGACTGTCCAGGATATTACACTAAACAATCTGATGGTGAGGTTCCAGTGATGCTGGAGCTTTGGGGAATGCGGTGCACCCCCTTCATTGCCATTGCCCCCGGGTCCGCTTTGGCCCAGAATGGTAGCACCCGATGGGGCCCTATCTGTGGGTTAAATAGAACTAACTGTATACTTATGCTAAACTGAATTGTTTGAATTAGAACTGTTTGACTAAACTGAAGAGCTTGAAATAGAAATGTTTTTGACAAATAAACTGTTCTTATATTATGCTAAACTGAATTGTTTGAAATTGAACTGGTTTTGACATTGAAACTGTAACTACACTAAACGGAATTGTTTAATATAGATGTGTTTTGACATTTAACTGTCTGTAAACAAAATGTGCACTTATACTATACAGAATTAGCTGAATTAGAACTACTTGAAAAAAACTGAATTGCTTGAAACAGAAATGTTTTTGACAATTATACTGCTTAAAAATACTTGAAACCATTTAACTGAGCAAATAAATGATTTATAGTAACTGGAATTATTCCTGTTTGATAAAAATACTTGAAACAATTTAACTGCGCAAACAAATGATAAATAGTAACTGGAATTATTCCCGTTACATAAAAATACTTGAAACCATTTATCTGTGTGAAATAATGATCTCGGGTTAGTTTAAAAATATGATCTACAAAATGTGCTCACTAATCATGTATTCAATGTAAATGTATAAAAATGTTTCGGCATCAAATAATCCATAAGGTTTTTTTTTGTTTTGTAACGCTCACGTGTGCATGAAAAGAAATAATTGACAGACAACTTAAGAATACCATAAGTATTTAATTCCGACCTAGATTAATACATTAAACAGAAGATAAGACGAACAAAAGATTGTTACTCGCCATAACACTACAGTCTTGCTTAGAACAATAACAGAATCGCTTTGAAACAAGAGTGTAAGTGCCAAGCTTGTACTGACGTTCTCTTACTGATTTTTTACAGTACGGTATCTCTATTTAAACTATCTGGGGGTTTGCCATTTTCGTTTACTGGCGATCGGTGTTTAAACACTAGTATCTCAGTTTATTCACGCATGACAGGTTGATATGCCTTAAAACACAAACAAACAAATCAACAATCATCATCATCATCATATCGTGCTGGCAGCACGGATATCCCTGACCCTCTCTCGCCACTCCTCCCTATCGTTCATCGCCCTAGGCAGGTCTTCAGGACAACAACCTGTATCCTCACATAGCTGCTGAATGTACGTTCGTGCTGGTCGTCCTGCTTTTGCGCGGCCATTTGTGGGGATCCATAAGAGTACATCTCTTATGAGTTCATCTCTGCTTCTCCAGCAATGTCCTGCATGTCTGGTTCGCCTAACTTGAATAGTTTTCGTGATAGGGGGCAGGTGGCCGTACAGTTGGTGTCTTGTGGGGTGTTGCTGCCAGGACTTGTTCAGGATTGCACGCAGCATTCTTGTGTAATTGCCATCTAGTTTCTTCTCCAGCCGTTTTGTTAGCGTCCATGTGGTGCATCCATATAGCAGTATCGATGTGACCGCTGCCTGGAAGAAACTGCGTTTCATTTTATCTGTTAGGTCTGATTTCCATATAGTCGATAGCCTATTGATAGCTGTCCATGCTTTCGTTAACCTCGTTTCGATGTCCTTTTCGGTTGATTCGACGCTGCTTCCTAGGTACGTGAATTTGTCTACTAGTTTAAGAGGGGTTCCTTTTAGAGTGGAGATGTCCCCCGTTTGGTTATAGCACATATATTCCGTTTTGTGTGCATTAACATGGAGGCCTATGCTTGCTGCTGCTCGTTCCAAACTATGCAGAAGTGTTTCGGCTTGGTCAGGTGTATTTGCCAGTATTGCTATGTCATCGGCGTAGTCGGCGTCGGTAATTGTTGTTGCGGGGTATCTTCTGCTTCTTTTCTTCGTCAGTTCGAAGCCATTCTCTTTGATTTTGTCAATTGATGTTCTAAGTACGTAGTCTAGACAAATGATAAAGAGATACGGAGCCAGCGTGTCCCCTTGTAGTACTCCTGCTACAATGTCGGAGTATTCTGTGTCTCCATCTGGTGATCGTACTTTTACTTTAGTGTTTCTATAGAGAATCGTTATTGCCGCTACGGTTTCTTTAGGTATGCCGTACGCTAGTAGCATTTGTTCCATTTTTCCTCTGTGAATGGAGTCGAAAGCCTTGGTAAAGTCGACAAATATTAATGTCGCTTGTAGGTTCTTTGCCCGTACACCTTCAAGGATTCTGCGGATGGTTAATATTTGTGAGGTCGTGGATCTATTTCTTCGGAAGCCATTTTGGTTTTTTCTAAGTATGTTGTCGATTTTGGGTTCTATTCGGTTTCGCAGTAGGGCATTGTAGATTTTGGCAGCTATGGATGTAAGTGTTATGCCTCGGTAGTTTTTGGCTAATCCGAGGTCCCCCTTTTTAGGGAAGGGGAGTATGCATCCCTTCGTCCATCTATCTATCGGATTTTGATTGTATACTGCGTTGCAGTGTCGGAGCAGTATGTCGTCGAATTGTCTGGTCTTCCATACTTCCGGGGGAATTTCGTCCAGCCCTGCAGCTTTCCTATTTTTAATTTTTCTGAGAACCGAGTCGAGTTCTTCTTGTGTGAACGGTCCAAGTTTAATGTCTAATTGTTTGCTAGTTATTCTGGTGATAAATCAACAATAGACAAATAAAAATGTGACTAACAAATTGATTTCTACGAAAGGTTGAAAATATAAACGTTTTTTGCAATAATCAAACATTTACAAATAACTCAAGTATTGATATTAAATAAATCATAAGGAGTTGGTGTGCCGTTAAGCAACTAAACATAACCAAACCAGTCTGTTTGATCACAAATATACTGTATAGACGTGTTTATCATTTTAATATTCAGGTCTAAGTTTTTTGCAAAACATTGTGGGTTTTCCGATATATGAATAATATTCCTATCCGGTAAATGTTCAAAGACAACAGGAAGGAACTTGGACCACACTTGCCTTATACGGTAATTCTAATAACGTATCGAGCTCGTAAATATCTATTTGTCAATGATAATTATTTATATGAAGATATTGAGAATCAAGAATTCTTATTTAATACAAATATTTTTTCCACATTTCTATGAATCCCGATTTCTAATCCAAAGTTGATAATTTTCAAATACATCTAGTTGAACCACAGTTGAGACTCTAACAGGTTCTTCTACTGCAGGTCATATGTAACTTGAGAGTAATTACAATGAAGGTTAACTCCTCACAATGTATAACTCCCGAAGTAGGATACTGTTTAATGTCATATCCAGGATACGCAAACTGACTAGCAGTCACATATCATCATCATCATCATCATCATCATCATCATCATGTCGTGCCACTAGCACAGATATCCCTGACCCTCTCTCGCCACTTTTCCCAATCGTTCATCGCCTCTGGCAGGTCTTCAGGGGTACATCCCGTATCCTCACATAGCTGCTGTATGTAGGTTCTAGCTGGTCGTCCTGCTTTTGCTCGGCCATATGTGGGGGTCCATAGAAGTACATCACTTATGAGCTCGTCCCTGCTTCTCCAGCAGTGTCCTGCATGTCTGGTTCGTCTAACTGGGATAGTTTTCGTGATAGGAGGCAGGTGGCCGTATAGTTGGTGTCTTGTGGGGTGTTACCGCCTGGACAATATACACTAAAATAAATAAATAAATTCATAAATGTATGTTTGTGTTTGTGTGTGTGTTGATTTTCTTGAATTTGTTTTTTCTTAGATATAAATGTTACATATACTGCATTTTAATTCTTGATAGATATGCCGAGGAGTAACATTTTGATCATAGACAGAATACAAAAATACTTCACAATGAAGTTCAGTACATCACTCCGATACTACACTCTCATCCTATGCTTATGTATCGATCCATTCGTAAGCAAACTGCACATTTATTTAATAGAAGCTAACCTATTTTGTAAATATAGTCGAGTGCGTGATCAATTACAAAAGTCGGCGATTAGCTCATTTAAAAGTTCGTCATTTTAAAAATCCCACATTCTAAAAAAAAAAGAAAAAAAAAGAGATTTAAACTGCATTCAATCATCTTCTTCGTGATTTGATTTGTTGGTTAAACATAACACGTATGTTCATAGTTAATTCCATTTGAGTTTGAACATTTTATTTGCTGAGGATTTGTAAAAGTTTATAAATTAAGATTATGGACGATTATCAACAACTTTCAGATATGGCTTTCTACCAATTATTGTTTAGCATATGAGACACCCATCTTCAGGAAGTATCCTTTTCTCTCCGTGAAATAACAAAGTTATTATAGCTAAAGCATCGGGAGGTGATTCTTCTTAGTGTTGTGATTAACGTACTGGATTGCGACATCGTAAAAGCTGGTTCGAACTCCAATCGCGCTATTACGTTCACTTTTGGACTAATACCTTGAGAAAAGTATGAACACTTTTATCCTTCCCAATAGAACCATTATTGTTTTTTCTACGGGATAGTTTAGCATTAAATAACCCATGAAGGTTGATATGCCATTAAATAAAAGACTAAGCGAAAACCATTGTACGAATCTCTCTCTCTCTCTCTCTCTCTATATATATATATATATATATATTGAAAAAGGTAAAGGGACCAAAGATATAGATTTGGTGCAGAGGATGCTGTATTTCCATTATCTATTCATTTAATTTTTGCCATTGCGTTACGATTTAAACATTTACCCGCATATAAAAGAATTCTAATAAAAAATGATTTTAAGTATGAGAATGAAAAAAAAAAATCATAATAGAAACATTTTTTCATGCAAGTCCTGAGTCATCATCAAGGCAAAATGTTTTACGAAGACAAGTAACACAGGAAAATACATTCGAAATTGATTATGTCATGAAACAGAATCTTTTCCGAAAAAATGCAACATCATTTTCCTGTTTGAGAACATTTACTTATTTTTAGATTGAAGAATTATATTGTAAATTGAATTACCATAACCAGAAAATCCGGCAAGGACTGCGTGCGACATACGGAACCACTGGACAGCTGTCTCGATTTTGACTTGTTAATTTTGCATTGCTTGTACACGATGTGGACCGGTAGCTCAGTAGTAGAGTTTCGGTTATGTGGTCACTGGTTCGATCTCTAGTGGTGGAGATCACGGTATATACTGCTGATGAAACCTAATAAGGTCGAAACAGTTATTCAGTAATTCCGTATGTTGCAGGCAATGCTTTCCAGATTTTCTGGTCTTGGTAATTCATTTTTTAACAGATTACAATTTTGAATATCTAAAAAATGGCTTGTATTATAAAAAGATGATGAAGTCTTTTAGCATCATTTTTGCTAGAGAAAGTGATATTTTATAAAAAAAAAAATTGTGTTGCATACTCATATGCAGATGTATGCAGAAACATATTCAGCACAATAAAGACGAGCGGACACAGTTCTTCAGGAAAATATACCTCTCACTTTATTGAAAGGGTTGTGTGTGAGAGGTGAGTTGGAGACTGAACAGAACTGCAGCACATTGACCCCACAACTTTTCTGGCTATAACAGCATTTCTTTCCTGTTCTCCTGGGCTGCTCAGCCGGGGGCCTGGAGGCCCAGCCTCTGCTGGGACATGGTTCTCATTCCAGCATCTTCTCTCCAATTGATCTGAACTTCCTGTCACCGGGCTTATATAATAATTTGACACCCACCAACTTCTTGCGAGCGTCACATTTGTACTCAATTCAACCCATCGACAGTCAAGGTTATCCGCTGATCCCCTGATATCCTCGACCGGATAGACCTGTTATTTACACAGGTGCATTTCTTCTTTTGACAGCTTGGCCGGGGTCAATATGTAACACTTGCCTTCGTATTATTGTGTCAAAATGCGTTATGGAACAGGCTTCGATTATTCTGCGTTTATCTCTGTCATCAAATACGACAGATTTAAGAAAGTCAAATATTTGGTCCCTTGATGTACTCCTACGGACCCCCACATATGGCCGAGCCAAAGCAGGACGACCAGCTAGAACCTACATACAGCAGCTGTGTGAAGATACGGGATGTAGCCCAGAAGACCTGCCAGAGGCGATGAGCGATAGGGAAAAGTGGCGAGAGAGGGTCAGGGATATCCCTGTTGGCGGCACGACATGATGATGATGATGAAATATTTGGTTGTTTAAAATATAATGTGAAACTTAAGAGTTGGTTGTGTTTTTGGATTTAAAATCTTTTTTTATATTAATAGATTCTTTTATCCGAGTTCCTTGAAGTTTCCCCTGTATATGATTTGTTACATGATAGCCATCAGATTTTATGAACCCCTGCAACGGAGAAATAGTTATAATATTTGTCGCTGCCTCCCACCAAACAGGACTTGACACAAGGTCAATGACCCGAAGGCTGATTATAGTGGGGATTTAGGGGAGGGGTAGGTTGGGAACGAGCTGAGAACCCTACTGGTCTATGTTACTTATTGACCAACTTAAATCCAATGTGGGTCTTATGAGACAAGCTGTATCACGAACCCAAATCTTGGTCCGGACACGGATGCCAGGCTATAGCTTAAACTAGACAGCAAGGTCTAGTCCAATACATAGGGGACAAATGTGTCAGTGTTGCAGCTCGCCCACCCGAAGGTGGCCCAACCGAAACTGGGGGCCCTTCGGCCTTGAATCTGCCATTGATTTCGATACCCCATCTTGCACGAATGCCAGACGGCCCAGCCAAGGCCGGAGAAGTATGAGAAACGGAGAAATAGTTAAAAGTTGAAATTGAAATTCTACCTTAAAGAAAACTGTAAAAACTATTACATACATTTTTTATTCGAACCGTAACGATAAAGCAAAAAGTGTTTTTTTCATAGGTTTCCTCAGAACCCAAAGAATTTATATATATATATATTTTTTAAAGAATTTGTGTTTTCAAAGTTATTTTTTAAAATTTGTAATTTAGAAAAAGAGTCTTTGCAGTGTTCAAATTTCGCATTTAGAAAATTTGGAGAGCAGATTCTTAAAGCTTAGTATTTCAACCGCTGTGGGAGAAGGAAACACTGAATTCAAACATGTTGAAGTCCGCTTAAAATAACCTTGTGCCGCATCCTGTGTAAATTCATATATCTATGTGCATGTCTGCTTGTGTGTGTATTCGCTCACATGCAGATGGACATGTATGAGTTTTTCTTTAAAAATATAAAAACCAATACAAAGTCATGAAAAATGCATTCATCATAGATATAGTTGCAGGAAATAGTGAATATGTTTTCTAATCTAAGCCAAATAATTTGCATACAGTTGTTCATTTGAAAGTATTCCTATCTAATACAAAGAATACTATGATTTCAAATAATTATTTCAATTTATTAATAATCCTTTGTTTTCGCACAGTTATATGGCTTTAATAACTAATAATAATCATTAGTAAATAATTATTGCTTCGATTCACATATTTTTTATTTTTATCTAGCATTGAATATTCCTATCTAATAGAAATTTCCTTTAAACATAACTCTTTGACCCAGATACACACACACAAACAAACTCTCTCCAGCACGAGTGCGCGCGCACACACACACGCACCCATATATATGGGTCAGTTATAACTTCTTTTCACGGGGCCATTCGCCTAATGATTAGAGTGTTCGCCAATTATCCGTGAGACTGGGGTTCAATATCAGGTCGAGTCATACCAAAGACTCAAAAAATGGTACTTGATGCAGCCTTGCTTAACAGTCATCATTATAAGGTAAGGATCAAGGGTAAAGGAGAGCAATCCAGGGAATGCAGTAGCGCCCTCTCTTACTTCTCGGTGTATTAGCTATTGAAAAGGGAGCTTTCGGGTTACCCTCGACTAAGGTCGCCAACTTTACATTACTTTATAACTTCCTTTGAGATGTGAATAATTCTCCATGTTATGTAGTATCAAGTATTCTTATCTAAGTAAGTTGGTCGACCATAGTCGAATGCAACTCTAAGGCTCCCTTTTCAATAGCTACAACACCAAGGTGTAGATTAAGGCGCTAATACTTTCTCTGGATTGATCTGCTTACCCTTGATCCATTCCTTATAATGTTGAGTGTTAGGCAAGGAGGCAACAAATATCATTGATTGAGTCTTTGGCATGATTCGATCAAGGATTGAAACTCGGTCTCCCGAACCATTACCGAACACTCAAATCAGTATGCCATGGGACGAAATAGATCTATTTGGCCCATTGATGAGAATCTATCTATCTATCAATCTATCTAAGTCTATTCGATTCTTTCTATCTATCTATCTATCTATCAAAATCTATTCGATTCTATCTATCTATCTATCTATCCGATTCTTTCTATCTATCTATCTATCTATCTAAGTCTATTCGAATCTATCTATCTATCTATCTATCCACATACATGCATACATATATCTGTGTGCGTGTGAGGTTGGATATATGTGAGTGTTTATATAAAAATATAAACCCAGTTCATAGGCGGGCAAAGTGCATTGATCTCTTATATTTTTACACATGTGTACGCGTAGCAGTCTGTCTGTATTTATATCAACGAGTTGTTGATGGTTATTGTATTGATGATGCTATGACCACTGTAGACAAATGTGACGTTTGCAAACGAACATCTATGAGCTGGAGAAAAATAAAATAGATTAAATGTACATAGAAAACTGGGTTTCAGATAGTCTGCTGGAAAGCTTGACTTGTGTAGACGTCCAATTCCGGTGGAATAAAGAAATAAAAATGCTGGATTGTCGAATTGACAGCGGGTGAACTAAAAGGAAACCAGGAAGAAATAGCTGAAACTTGATTTCTTTATGGATACTAAATGGATTGTCTGCCCTTGGCAAAAGAATCTTATTGCCATATACTTTACTCAATAACATTTAAAACATGACAGCGACAAAGCCCTTAGGGAAGAAGACTCTGTGCTAAGATTATCAAACTGTTTTGTAGACTTGTTAAGATTCCTGAACACTTTCCTCACATTAAAGCGAGGAAAGGCAAGAACAAAAAAACGAACTTTTTTTTGTTACTTTAATACGTGAAAAATCAGAAAAACAAAATCATTGTCTCCAACTTCAGATGTCTTTTCTAGTTTTCACTATAAAAAGGCTTCAAATGGACTTTCATGTACAGGAATGGTCTAAAGTCTGTTTTTATAAAGTCTGTTTTCACCTAAGAATGATATTTACAGGATTTGCAGACGGTTGAGGTTGGAGCGAAAGTTTTGTCATTGGTTTTACTCCGATTATTCTCTTGCCAGTAAGAGTTTTTGAATATGTTGACTATATCCCCTGCTCAAGAGTAAGATCCTCCACGAAAACTAGTGTCCTCCCTATGACACTAAACTGCTTCTGATGGTGAGGTTTCACTTCTATAGGTTTGGAGACTGTTGAGTACCCCTCTATTGCCGTTACTTCTTGGTCCACTCAGACCGGGATTGGTAGCACCTGTAAGAGCCCTATCTATACGTCAAATAGATCTGCTTAAAGACTGTTTACAAAAAAAAAACTCTTAAGAAAACAACCACACAAAATTCATAAATATGAACATTTAATGAATGCGATTCCTTGACATCAAGGAATAAAATAACCCCAGATGGGTTGAAATATCATGAAAATCAATCTATCTGTAAGCTTTTCTTGATTATATCAGAGGTGGTACATGGGACCCACAGATCTTGGCACCGGATATGTTGAAAGTTCTCATTTTAACTAGGATTCATACTGATGTTAATCCTTTTATTTAGGAAAGATTGTTGGATTCTGGTAAGAATTCCATAATTTTCATGGTTATATTTAGATTTTGGATGACGAAAATTTACGTTCTTCGCGAATGCTGATCCACAAAATTATCATTCGGTCGCAAATTAAAGTCGTATTTGCTTCAGTCTATAAGTCAGAACGTTTAAAGTTCATTTCTCTAATAAAGATTATATTATGATGTGCCATTTGTCCCAAATGTTAGTTATATGCATAGAGTCACGTGGTATCCCACTGAGACGATAGGAATAAAATTACAACTATCCTCGTGTTCGAATTAACAGAAGCAAGCCGTAAAAGAATGACCGTTAAGAACAGATGTTTGTACTTGGTGACCTCACTCGGGTCGCCTGACACAGGAAGGAAGAAGGTAGAAGCCAAATAATTGGCTAGGACCCTAAAAACGAAAGTGGCACCTTCTTCCCATCAGTGGAAATAGATAATAAGAAAGTTAGTTGTTGGACAGGGTTCGTGGTGGACGGAACCAAAAGCCAAGTATTCCGGGTAAAAGAAGACGAAAAGAATCTCGGACACGAAGGAGCCAATTCTTCAAGCCAGTATTAAAAATAGCATAAAGTCTATTAGCCCGTAAAAGAGGAAACATTCTCCACAGGAACCCCGTCGAAAAAAAAGATAAGTAAACTTTGAGACCGTTTCTCCTTATACCCAATTTTATATACCTTCTCTCTCTCTCTCTCTCTCTCTCTCTCTCTCAATTTGAAGAAAAACGAAAGAAAAGAAAAGAGGAAAGACATTTATGTTCATAGACTATTCATTTATGATATATTTGACACGTTGAAGGTGTATATCTATGTGTAGTAAAAGATTGATATATTTTAATGTTCCCACTTGCTGGAAGTTGTTATTTATAGTGTCTACTACGAATTTGTTATTTTCATGTTTCTCTTCCAGCTTCACGTCGCCTTATGCTATCTTGCTTAAAATTGTCCTATAAATTCCTTTAAAATATCACACGGGAAACCGGAATTGCCGACTACTTTACTAATATTATTACGACTAAACCTAGAGGTCCATATCTTCCATTGTTCTAGGGGAGGAAGTCTAGCGGCCTTGGTGGGTGTGTGTATAGTGTGAAATTTGGAACCCCTTGCCAGTGGCGGTCAGTCTGGCCATAAATTAATCCCCAAAATAATATGCCAGTTCTTATATGCCTGAGAAAAAACTCTGAACGAGGACTTATTCTACAATAGATCAAGTGCCAACCTGCCCCATCTTCACACGTGCAAAAATAAAGTCCCGTTTTGGGATTTGAAAGAATTTGCCGTCACAATAGACGGATGTGATGTGTTTTAGATATTTGATGTGGTTAGAGAGCATCTAATCAAACCAAATATTCAAAGCACAACACAACAGAGCGGTCACTTATTTCTGTACATGATGTCAAAGTTCTTTGGAAGGTTAAATTTTGTATCGAATTATTATAAAGCAAAGCCAGTAGCATTTTATTTTCTCTGATATCCTATCAAAACAAGACAGAAAAATATTTTTAAGGGATTCAGTAACAGGTAATTTCTTTTCTCTTTCCTCGCCATAATGGTACTGTGAAAAACAAGATTTCGAGAGAGGAAGACTTGAGTAACCCAAAGACTTAAAACCATGTGTAATATTAATAATGGGTCTACGAGATCGACTAAGATATGAATATGTGAAATATACATAGAATGTTTATTATGCATATATAGGAATCCGAAAACACGAAATTGGTTCCGGTACGAAATTTTTTATTACCTTTTTGAGTTTGAGGTTTTTCGACATGAGGAGAGAGAGACAAAATTTCTTTCTATGCTGACTTTTCCATCTGAACCCCAGCACGTGCGGCCCCCGCCGCAAACTACTGGTCTGGCCTCGGCGAGCTCCGAAAATCGTCTACCTTCTTCTAACGTCGAATCTCAACTCCAACTCACCCAACCAACGTGCGGTGTCCGTAGCGCACAAAGACCTCTGGCCTCGCCCAGGTCTGAATCTCAACTAACTCATGCACTAACTAACCCATGCACCAAGCGAAAGGTTCTCAGCCTAACTAAACCGAAAGGCAAGCTATATAAAACGAAAAATGATAATATAAATAAAAATCCCTTCCGCCATTATATTACACATGAACTTCTAAGAAGAAAAGTAATTCTTCTATAACCAAAAAACATTCTTCGTCCTGGAGAAAGAAATCATTGGTTGATTGATTTTGGAGACCTGTCCACCTATCTGGTTGATTTTATTTGTAGAGATTAGGTAATCGTGTTCAGTTAACTTTCATATTTACATTTTTTGAGGATTTGTTTAATTTGAGTAATTTTTACACACGATCCTAACAGATCTATCGATGGGATACTACTAGATACAGCCATGGGATACTATTAGGTACAGCCACTCCAGGTCAGAGTGGACCCGGGAATAATGATAATGAAGAGGTGATCCATATTCACCAGATTTCCTGAAATAGAGCTTTACCATTAAATACAGTCTAGTATCATATCAAACTGAATAATAGTCATCGCCTATGCCTTGCGAGACCAGGGTTCAATCCCAGGTCCAGTCATACCAACAGCTCAAAAAAGGGTTCTTGATACTTTCTTACTTAACACTCAGCATGATAAGGTACGTATCAAGAGTAAAGTAGAGCAGTTCAGGGAAAGGAGTAACACCTTCCTTTCACTTCGGTGTAGTAGCTATTGAAAAGGGGACCTTTGAGTCTCCCTCAATTACCATATTTACCCAACCCCTCCGCTCGGGCAGGATATGACACAAGGTCAATTTTTAAGCGGAGTTAAACAAGTTTGAATTCAGAGTTTTCCTTCTCCTAGACTAGTTGCCTCACCAAGGCTGAAGAACCCAGTCTGCCCTACTATTTATCCATAGCTGGAAGGAGAATAATTGGATTCATACCTTTCCTAAGGGATTTAGTGCTATGTGAAATGTAATCAGTCTCGTCCAGGATTTGAACTTGTGTCGCCGTGTCCATTTCGTACGACGATAACCATTACACCACGGGCACCTCCTCGATTACTGTCGCCAAATTTACTTACTAAATTCAAACAAGGAGACAATAACTGTATGATTATGTTCGTTGAAGACAGATTTGTAGATTAGATAGATTTGAGTTAATTATGTCGTGAGCTACTTTAAGAATCTGTTAAAGATATTCAACTTTCAACACACTATTTGCACAAATATCATCATAAAGTTCTTTAGTGAGTCAAAGATTTTTATTTTAATTTGGTAAAATGAAGCATAATTCGGCCGCGGTAACAAACTGAAATAAACTATGGGAGACCGAGCTTGTGTGATTCTTTATGATTGCTGCTCGTTGAATTTTCTTCTATGACTTGGGAATCAGCCTTGGAATCTCCAGTTTTACGCCTTCCATACTTGCCTTATCCTTTGAACTGTCTGGTCACTGAGTTGTGATCAACTACTGGCACGAAACTATTCTTTTAATTTATAGCCCAGATCTCAACTCGTAGTGTATCAGTATGACTACGTTCATCCTTCATGCTGGAGTGAATCAATGCACAACATGTCAGGGCACCTACTTCCAGGATAATACCCACCACTGTGAGTACCATCAAATGGTTTGAACTGCTTCATTTACGTGATATATACGCTGCAAATGGAGGTGCCCGCGGTGTAATGATTATCGTCTAGGAGAAGGAAAACTCTGAATTGAAACCTGTTAAACTCCACCTAAAAATTGACCTTGTGTCACATCTTGCCCGAGCGGAGGGGTTGGGTAAATATGGATATATACGCTGCAAATAAGATGAGAACTGTTCCATTTACGTGATATATACACAGCAAATAAGATAAGATGAAATAAGGATGAATATATTGTAAGTTTCTTTTGAAATGCGTTGAAAATATTGACATAAAGGATAAAGCAAGATTGAAATAAGGAATGGTGGAAAAATGAACAAATTTTGATCTTTTTTTTTTTCAACTATTCAAACCACTAATTGACTAAAGTTCTTAATAATATGGAACTTGCTTATCAAAAATATCCATGTTAAAAAGCAACACACAAACAATTAATAAATGTATATGAATGAGTAAAACTAGTCTGGATCTTTCGGGTAGAACTTTCGCCAATACTCCAGTTTGTATATTGCTCCTGAGTTTTATTCCAATGTCAAACCAGAATATATATATATATATATATATATATATATATATATATTGTCTACGAGTGTGCATCTGTGTACATTTGTGTGTGTGTGTGCGTGTGTGTTCACATGTACATATGGTGCGTGTGTATAGAGATTGCTGTTGAGACTTCGAATGATATAACACTGTAAAAAATCGATGCGGCAGACCAAAATCTAATTGGCCTAGAGATCGATAATCGATTCGACGTTGCGACGGGTCAAAAGTGAACTAGACAGGAGGCAAAAATCAAATTAGAATGTCACTACCCATATTACCACAATTCCTTCTTCTTGCTTACATTCTGAAATATATTTATTTGTTAATATAAATAACACACACACAACCACACACACACACACACACACATATATATATATTCAGGAAAATCATATATATATATATATATATATATGAAAAGTAAATAAAGGATTGTAATCCGACAATATGTAGAAAAATTGATAACAACGATCCAAGTGGAAGGAGAGATTTATTGAGGTCGACAATATAGCGTTTCGGTTCTACTGAACCATCATCAGGACCATGAGGGGTGATATCAGAGATTTTAAGTCAACGATTGATGTTTAAAATGCAAAATACAAAAACCTAGGGGAAAATTTGTGTAAGAAAAAGTTGGCCGTCAACAAACGCTGATTCACCAATTAAACGGCCAACTTTTTCTTATATATATATATATATATAATTTTTCCTGCATGCAAATTCGTAACGTAATTTCTATTTGGGTGCATTATACATTTTGAACAATAAATATTAATACTGACTAACCAAGAATTTAAGATGAACAAGACACGCTGAAAAGTGTCAGAGAAGCAGGAACAAACTCTTAAGCAAAGTTCTCCCGAGGACTCCTGTCCATTATCACACCAGTGTTGGCCGTTGACCGACCTGCAAAAAAGTACATAAATCAGGTCTATGCTGACACTTAACTTCATATAGAGGACATTCTACGAGCTATTGACTATAGTGACTGATGGTGGCAGAGATATCGACTTGATGATATATATATATATATATATATACAGGGTGGAACGATAAAATTGTCGTCATAGAAAACACGACATGATTCCATTTCCGTTAAATGAAAACCGGTTTTATTTTTTTGTTGCAGACCGTCTACTAGTTGGTCAGTTGTGTACAAGTCCCAAGAGCGATAGGAGCCTTCTATCATGTCTGAAAGTGACTCAATGTTCAACGAGCGAGATCGGAGATGCACCGCTGTACAACGCCTGCTCTCTACCGATCCAAGTTATAACAGCAGGACCATTGCCAGCACCCTCAAAATGCAAATCCGGACGGCTCAACCCTTGAGGGCACAGCTGAACGCATCGGATGACCCTCTGAAGGTGGTGGAGCAGAGGTTTCAAGTGAGGGTCATATCATGTCACCTCACATCTTCGAAGTCGGCTTGAAAGTCAACGCCAAATTATACCTGGATGGGCTGAAGAGTGTGGTGATCCCCTGGTGCAATCAGGTGGCCGGTGGCAGACTCTGGGTGTGTCAGTAGGACTCGACGCCGGCCCACAAGTCCAAAGAGACCCAGGCTTGGCTTCAGAAGGAGTGCTTCGACTTTGTACCCTTCTCTCACTGCCCCCCTTATTCCACGACCTGAACCCGCTGGACTACTTTGTTTGATCATAAGTCTAGAACATTACCAACATGACCTCCCACAACACCAAAGGCAGCCTGATCGCCGCCATCCGGCGAGTATTAGCCGAGCTCCCGCCAGAACTTGTGGCAAAAGGCATGCTTCCAGTTCCGGATCCGTATCGAGGCGGTGATTGAGGCTGAAGGCGGCTACATTGAATAGATGTCAGCTCTACAACATAATCAAGTTACCTGAACTGATTTTATAGCTGTAGTGTTGTTTTATTTAGGACGACAATTTTATCGTTTCACCCTGTGTGTGTATATATATATATATATATATATATATATATATATATATATATATATATATATATATATATATAATCGCTCATAAATAAGGGCATCTTACCATATTTTATACGAAGTAAATTTTCTTCTGAATCAAATCTACTGGTATTTTATTATTTTTAGTGAAATAGAATAAAATCAAAACAATAAATCAAAGTAAATTAAAATTAGATTAAAATCGAAATTAAAACGAAATTAAATCAAATTAAATTTAAATTTAAATTTAAATTGAGATTTAATCAAAATTGAAATAATATCAAAATTAGAATTAAATTAGGCAAACAATTATAATTAGAATTAGAATAAAAGTTAAAATTAAAATTTAATAAAAATCAAAATTAAAGTAAAATAAAATTAGAATCAAATTAAAATTAAAATTGAATTAAAAATGAAATTAAAATTAAAATCAAAATTGAATTAAAATTAAGATTAAATTATGATTAAAATTTAAATTAAGATTAGATTAGAATTAAAATTAAAATCAAAATTAAGATTAGATCAAATTGAAATTAAATTTAAATTTAAACGAAAATTAAGTAAAATTAAAATGAAAATAAAATAAAATTATCATAAAATTTCAAATAAGATTAAAATTGAAATCAAAATCAAATTAAAATTAAAATCAAGATTATATAAACTTAAAATTAAATTAAAATTAAACTCAAATTAAAAAAAAAAAACTAAAGTTAAAATAAAAATAAAAATTACATGAAATTAAAATTAAAATAAAAATAGAAATTAGAATTAAATAAAAAAAATCTGAAATAAAAAAAAAATTTTAAATAGTATAAAATCAAAAAAATTTAAAATAGTATAAAATTAAAAAAATTAAAAATAGTATGAAATTTAAAAAAATAAAAATAGTGTGAAATTAAAACTGATATTGTAGGGTACGCCTGGAGAAAAAGCTAGACGGCAATTACACAAGAATGCTGCGAGCAATATTGAACAAGTCCTGGCGGCAACACCCCACAAGACACCAACTATACGGCCACTTGCCTCCCATCACGTAAACTATCCAAGTTATTCGAACCATACATGCAGGACACTGCTGGAGGAGCTGGGACGAGCTCATAAGTGGTGTACTCCTATGGACCCCCACATATGGCTGGGCAAAAGCAGGTCGACCAGCTCGAACATACATTCAGCAGCTCTGTGAGGATACGGGATGTAGCCCTGAAGACCTGCCAGAGGCGATGAACGATAGGGAGAAGTGGCGAGAGAAGGGTCAGGGATATCCGTGCTCGCGGCACGACATGATGATGATGGTGATGATGATGATTTTTGATACCAAACTCTATAGTCTTGAAACTTTATGACAAAATTATGATTATTAAGTAGTCCAAAGATATTTCTTAA
>CAUZXS010005813.1:127500-135000 GCA_963585895.1 Sepioteuthis lessoniana | reverse complement strand
ACACATATATATAGGGTCAATTAGAAAACACTTGACAGCTATATAAAATGTCTTCACCTTATCTGGTTTAACTATCTCGGTCCTAATCGAAACAAGATGAATATCTAGGATGACAACAGCTGAGTTAATTAATAGACATATTAGGAAAAATGTAAATCATGCATGAGATAGCCATTAGTTATACGATCTTAGTCAATTTAGAAAATCACACCTGCTAAGGAAAAGTAACCCCTACAAGAACGCAAAAATGGGAGGGATTGACCGGTAGATTAATTCCGCTCCCGTTTCTTAATCGTTCTAATATTTTGACCCCCTCTGCCCACGCTAATGAATGAAATAATTTGTCATTTGATTTCCACTTTTAGTCTTATTTTTATGCTTTTTTTATTTTTTTATTTTCTAATTTTAATTTTTTTTTTAAATTTCTTTATTTTATCTTCTGAATACGAACCGTAACTCCAGATTTGCTACTCTGTGACTAGAGAGAAGCATGTAAATAGTCATTTGACGAGACGGAGAGTATAGTAATATTCTCCGCCGAAATAAATTTATTATGACGACTTAACCGAATTTGAGTCTCCATCAAATTGTACTATATATCTATATATATATTTATCCCAAAGACACACACACACACACACACACACACACACACACACACACACACACACACACACAGAAGATAAATATCTATTAGTGAAATCCCGAACCACTCCAACACACACACACAAACACACAACAACAACAACAACAAGAGCAACAACAACAAAAACATATCAAATATTAAAGAGGGGCTAAGCATACTAAAGTAAACCCACTCTAAGAAAAAGGGAGAATAACCTCTAAATAAAAACCCCAACCGAACCAATTGAAAAACATTCAAACTGCTAACAAGAGTGAGTTCAAGTCTCATTGAGTACCCCATTCCCATTGCGCTACATATGTTCTCTGACGAAAGCAGCTCGCTGGAAACATTCACACATATAACACGGTTTGTAAGAACAAAATAAATAAATAAATAAAAATACAAATCTCTTTGTAGGCCTACCTATTTTAAAATATATTTTTATTCTTTCTTTGGACCCACCACAAACATATATTTATATATATATATATATATATATATATATATATATATATATGCATTAAATATGATACATAAATATGCGATAATTACAATACTTAGATTCACTTTTCACTGCATTAGAGAAGAGAATCATATTGTAAGGATCGAACTCTTTCAACTTGGACTATTCTTAGAGATAAGTATGTGCACCATTTCCCTAAAGCAGACGACGACACATTTTGTATGCATGTCTCTCAAAATATAAACCAACAATTTTTCCTTTACATATAACATATATGTTAGAACGTCTCATGATACTCTTGATTATTCTATAATGCAGAACATTTAAAGACTTGCCTTTCTTTTTCCTTCAGCTTGTCAAAATGTTTTACAGTGTATTATGACAAGTCAAATAAAACTATAACCATTCTTCTTAACAGGCCTTCATAAAGACGTTTGAGAAAGAGTTAACGAAACAGTGAAGTGGGAAGTGAATTAGTAGTTTCCGCTTGTCAGTTTGTCTCCTTGATGCTCCAATATCTGAAAAGGTTAACTCACAGTCTCAAGAGTTGATAGGTTCGTTTGAATACGTCCCCAATGAGTTCACGAGACGATATATCAGCTTTAGCGCTCGTGTACTTTGAATTAAAACTACCAATTGGTTCTAACCTGTCTCGTTCATATGTTATTTAGTCTCTATTTCACACTAAAAGTAGCCAAAGAAACCACAGTGAGACTGAATTTCCGTAGGGACTTATTCATTGTTCGTCACCCGGTTCTCAATGTCCTCGTTGTTTATAAATATACTACGACAACGATAATTTTGACTAAGAATATTGTAATTATTGCCAAGATAATCTAATATCTTACGCCAAGAAACGTACATCTATATTATTATAACTCTTGAAGATCCAACTATTCATTATACGTCTGTGTGCATCTTTCCCATGACCGTGGCCAAACAAAAAACTTTAGAGGTCTGGTTTCTTCAGTGATATGGATTTGTCCACGGGCTTTTGTATAGACTGCTTGTAGCTGAGGTTAC
Source organism: Sepioteuthis lessoniana (assembly GCA_963585895.1). NCBI lineage: Eukaryota > Metazoa > Mollusca > Cephalopoda > Myopsida > Loliginidae > Sepioteuthis > Sepioteuthis lessoniana. The sequence goes on along the minus strand of CAUZXS010005813.1, from coordinate 132,889 downwards.
TGGGTGTCATGAAATTGGAAAATATGAATGAAACTGCTTTGTTGTGACGGATAAGATCTGATTCATTTTTTGTATTGCCAGCAGTTTGTTTGATGATTGTAAGAATTGAAAATGATTCAGCATAAGTGTAAACTATTAAAGAACAAGGCAGTTTGTAGAAATATGTAGGCATAAAATAATCAGATACGTGGTGCATTCAATAAGGTCCCAGACTTTCTTGTACAGGCATTTAAAATTGTTGTAGACTCTTGAAAATTCAGTATGTTATTGCTATAAATCTTATAAGATGACTGACCAATTTTTATGATTTCAAGTTCAAATGAACAGCTACAGCAGGAATTGGAATGCACCCTACTAAAGCCTGATTGTCACAGCTGGTGAATTTCAAAAATGCAATCTGGACGTGAGGACACTTTAGAAGAAGGATATGCAATAATATTCTGTTTTAAACTTGGAAAAAATTGCACAGAAACGTATGGAATGCTTCAGACTGCTTTCTGACCATCTTGCATGAATCGAGCATCAGCTTCTGAGTGGCATAAGAGATTCAAGGAAGGCAGGGAGTTTGTGTGGGATGATGAGAGTTGTGGGAGGAATATGGAAGTCAATACAATAGAGTTCATTGGCCAAAAGGTTAGGGTTACTATGTCGAAGTTTTAAGGGAGTTCAGTAAGGGATTCCGTCGGAAGAGGCCATCACTCTTCAAATCCGGTCAGTGACATTTCCACCTGGTCAATGCCCCAGTCCACAACTCCATCCTTGTCACAGACTATTTAAGCAAGTTGGGCATCAAGATAGTTCCTCAGCCGCCCTATAGTCCAGACCTTGCTCCCTGTGACTTTTGGTTATTCCCTAAGCTCAGAGGCTGTCGTTATGAGACAATTGAGGAGATGAAAGAGGCTGTAACGAAGGTCATTGACACGCACACACGAGAGGTCTTCTCTGGGACCTTCCAGAAGTTGTTGGAACGGTACAACAAGTGCATTGCAGCCGGAGGAGATTACTTTGAAGGAGACTAGAGTTTCATGTGTGTACTATCAATAAAAGTGCCCATACGAAAAAAATCTGGAAACTTATTTAATGAACCTCGTATTTAAAAAATTAAGACGCTTATAAAGTCATATTTCTATTTCCGTATCCAAATGAGCCGGCTAAAATTTATAAAAACCTATTTAATCAGAACACTTTGACTCTTCTTTTTTCTCGAACATCGCCTGGTACCTTTCCTACTCTTGAACATTTTTTTAAATCAAGTCTTCTTGAATGTAGTTGATATAAGTTCTATGACTGCTTTACTTTCAAAATTTCTTCATTCAATTATGTTGTTATTTGAATTTTCATTTCTTATTGAGGGACTCCTCGTGGCGTAGTGTCTAACGTGTTTTCTATAACATCGTAGTAAGCGAGTTCAAATCCTAGTCTTGCTTGTTTTTTTTTATTTTGCTTAATGGCATATCAACCTTCTTGGGTTATTTGATGCCAAATACATCGTTCTAGAAGAACGATAGTGGTACTATTTAACCCTTGGCTTGGAAGATAAGGGGGTTCATACCTTTCCCAAGGGTATTTGTCCGAAAGTGAATGTAGTAGCGCGACTGGAATTCGAACTCACTACGAATCCGCAGTCGAACGCTTTAACCATTACACCGAGGACAACCCTGGACACTTCGTTTCTAACAATTCGGTTTAGTAGAAGTACGCAGTTTAAATGTCAAGAACAGTTCTATTTCAAACAATTCACTTTAACATAAGTACAGAGTTTGGTTTTATTTAACCAATAGATAGGACCTTTTCAGGTGCTACCAATTCAGGCCAGAGTGATTGAGATGAAGATAATAGTCTGAAGATTCTAAGTGATAAAAATTGTCAAGCATCATCTCAGAAATTTAGTCAAATAATTGAAACCATTTAACTTTATGCAAACACATGAGCTCGAGCTCGTTTAAAAATTATATTACCAACAAAATATTCACTTAAAATCATATATGATATATGCACAAACATGATTTGGCATTAAATAACCCACAAGGGTTGATAAACCATGAACCAAAATAAACAAACTAAACAATGAATAATTTGATCTTCAAGATTTAATAAGCGAATTTGTTTAAAAATAAAAAATCTAAATGATTTTATTTTATTATTTAAAAAAATTTTCTTTTACCAATATGTCATTGATTATTACAACCAACACGCTATTGTTTGCCCAGTTCCTTGTTGCTCACTTTCTCCAAACAAGTGTGCATATTTCTGTACATTTCGTTCTAACTTCCGCATTAGCTTATTACAGAATTTCTATCTTATCTCTGCTTTCTTGTAGTCTGTATGTTTTTACAGAAACACTCAACACTTGACATGATGTAATACAAAGACAATTTTAAAAGCCAGTTTGAAATTAAGAGTTTTCTTTTTCTTAGACGGATTGCCTGACCAGGGCTAACGAACCTATTTTTCCCAACTAGTTTCCAATAGCTGGAGCGGAGAACTGTCGGATTTATTACTTTCTCAAAAGCATTAACGCAAAGTGAAGCGTAAACAGTTTAGTCCAGGAATTGGACTCATTTCGCTGAATACATTTCTTTTGTCGATAACCGATAGAATAAGTGCGCTTCAATAGTATGTATTTACGACAATTCACGAAGTTCAGGTATATGTGGTTCGATTAGTTGAACAGAATATAATTTACCGCCTTACCGACCAAACTCTATTATCCAATACATAGCCGATCATATTTCTATTTTCAGTTGGTGTTTCTGGTTTTATAGCATATCAACTATTGTATGTTATTTAATGCCAAATCCTCTTTATGCATATATATGGAATATATATGATTTATTTTGTTTGGGTTTTATGACATATCAACCATTATGGGTTATTTCATGCCAAATCCTCTTTATGCATATATATCGAATATAAATGATTTACATTGTTTGGGTTTTATGGCATAGCAACTATTATTGGTTATTTAATGCCAAATGCTCTTTATGCATATATATCGAATATATATTATTTACTTTGTTTGGGTTTTATGGCATATCAACCATTTTTGGTTATTTAATGCGAAATCCTGTTTATACATCTATATTTTTACTGACCTTTCATACTATAAAAGATAAACGGACTGATTTGATTTCTTTTTTAATGGCATATCAAATTCGACGATTATTTAATGCCAAAGCCACCCCTATAGAAGAACATGGCTTGGCACTGTTGGGTGTTATGACATATCTACCATAGTAGGTTATCTAATGCCAAATCCTGTTCATACATATATATCAAATATATATATTATTTGTAAACATTTCAAACCATACAGTTTAGTCGTATTTGAACCAACGATAGGACCCAATCAGGTGCTACCATTCTGGGCCACAGTGGGTCTGGGAGGAATGGTAATGAAGGGATACTCCGCGTTCCCCAAAGCTCCAGCATTACTGGAACCTCACCTCTGATTGTTTTATGTCATATCTAGGACATTCGTTGGGGGAGTCTTACCCCTCTGCAGATAATCAATCGGTGTATTCTACATGCCTTGCCAACTGCGAGAGTCCCTACATGTGTGTCCAGAAGATTACCAGTGTAAGCGTTATTGGGAGAATAGCGCAGTTATATGCAGAGTCGATTAATTCATTTAAGTATTGAACATCTTGTATGAAATAAAACAGGGTGTTTTATAAATATTTTAATCGTGAAACGCGTTTAAAATAAGGAAAAGATATTGCCTAAGGTCTCTTATGAATAAAATGTTATTGAAAGTAAGTGGTTATTAATTGATACATAAGAAATCAGTCGATAATAAAGAACATGTGAAAAGAAAGAGAGAAAGAAAAAACGAAAGAAAGAATCGAAAAGTGAATGAAAGAACAGAAGGAAATAGAAAATGAAAAATGAAAAGAAAAACAGAAACAGTGGGCTAGTTTTGAATAGATGTCTGTCATGAAAATGTTGGTGGCTGAGAAGTACAAACCATGTAAAATATACAGAAGATTGTATGAAATGTATAGAGAAGCCTTTTTTTTTGACAAAAAAGGCTTTCAAATAGGCTAAACATGGGTTTGCCACTGTCGAAAAGACAGTCCATGGCGAGTGCAAACAGTAAATAGCAATATTTGAAACCATTTAACTGTGTGCAAACAATTTAACTTTAACTCGGTTGAAAAGAATGTTATCAAAAAGCATCCCCTTAAAATCATATATATATATATATATATAGGATTTGGCAAAAAATAACCATCAAGAGTTGATATGCCTTTAAACCAAATAATCTAACCTTATCTAACTAGTTAATTTGCTCTTCGTTTTTTTTTTTTTTAACAGCGAATAAAGTATTTAAAATCTCCAACGAGCCTGGTAGTTTGAAGAAAAATAAACGCTGATTTTGATTATACCGATTCGGTTTTTATCATTGATAGTTTTTCGTCTGAGAATTGTAGCCTCTCCTGTGTTGGTAGTTTTAATTTCCTGTCTGTCGATAATTCTCGGGCCATACAGTCTTTTAGGAAGTCGGTTTCTCTTTATTCGTTCGCTGCTTGAATATACTGCCGCGGTAACATGACAGACCACTTCACGATTACAGTATTATTCAACCTTTGACAAAACCAACTGGAATGCTGCAAGGTGCGCGAATAAGTCTCCTATGTCGGAACAAGATCTCCCCAAGAGGTGGCAACCATGTTGCTGAATAATAAGCGTTGAGATTGTAATCCAAAATTGTCACGGGATTCATTTATTTTTATTTATTTTCTTGGCATTTTTTTTGTAATTTGTTTATCAAGTCCTTACCTACATTTTCCACAGAAACATTACTTTTATTTAAAAAAAAAATCCTAATTTCTTTAAGATTTCTCTTTTTGTATTATACGTTTTTCTTATCAGCAATAACACATTTTCCCCATTTCTTCTTCATTTCCCCATCCACACACATACACACACCCACCCACACTCACACATGTACGCGTGTGTGTAGGAGTGTCTGTGAGTGTGTATGTTTGAATGTATTCTTGCGTTTATGTGTCTTAGTGTCTGTGAGTATGTATCTTGTATATATATATATATATATATATATATATATATACAAGATTCATACTTGGATATATATATATATAGATGCACTCACGAACGTTCACACACACATATATACATATATATACATATATATATATACACACATGCATATATAAATTCATATATACATTCATATATATATATATATATACGGATGCACTCATGAACGCACGCGCACACACACACACACACATATATATATATATATATATACATACATACATACATATATATATATATATATATATACACATGCATAAATACATTCATATATATACATATATATATGCTTGTGTAAACGAGAGAGAGAATGTGTGAGAGTATA
>CAUZXS010005813.1:52500-125000 GCA_963585895.1 Sepioteuthis lessoniana | reverse complement strand
AAGGTCTTTCTTGTTATTTGTTTATATACAGCTAAAAAACAAACTGAACATCCTCTAAGTGTGATAAGTCCATTCTTTTAGCTAACTATAAGACATGCCACTGTCACGAGACCCCAGCTCCCTAAATAGAGATAGACGAAACACGCGTCTTATTATAATGTTGACCGAAAGAAAAACAATATTTACACCGATTTCATTGTTGTTTAGGAAACTACTTACATCGCCTCCTACCGATCGTTTGTAAAATTCAGTTTGAAGACAAGAGCAGATAATTTATATAATCAGATTTTATCTCCAGCTAACCAAAAATCCATTCTATCTTGAGATGTTATGAGAAATACAGCAACTTGAGGCAAAATGAATGCCAGAAAGAGTGTATTGTTTATTTCTAACCCTTACAGTGATAACAATAGACAGAAATTTTTTAAAAATCAATCAAACACTGAAATAATATTAAAAAAATCAACGATTTTTGCACTTCCGAAAGTTTTTTTGTTTACATAAAATCATTTTAATGTTAATATGGTTAGTAAAGAATGAGAAATTTGATAAATTAGCAAATCATCAATTAATAATAATAATGATAATAATGAAATGCACACACACACACACACACACACACACACACACACACACACACACACTTGCAAAATTGTCGACTTTACTGTCCCGGCGGACCACTGAATAAATCTGAAGGAAAGTGAAAAGAAGGATAAGTACCTCGAGCTTGCTAGAGAATTGAAAAAGCTGTGGAACATGAAAGTAACGATTGTGCCAATTGTGATTGGTGCGTTAGGCACAATAACCAAAGGATTATTAATAGGCCTGGAGGACTTGGAAGTTGGCGGACGGGTAGAGACTATCTAAACGACAGCATTGCTAAGAACGGCCAGAATCCTGAGACGAGTCCTGGAGACTTGAGGAGACTTGCTGTCACTCAAACTCCTGTTAAAACCATCAGCTAACACTGATGTGAAAAACTCTAAAGAAGAAGAAGAAGAAGAAGAAGAAGAAGAAGAAGTAAAGACTAAAATATACAGAAGAAATCACATCAATGGAATAAACGCCTGTACTATCCCCTGGTAAGATACTCTGGATCATTCTTAAAGTGGACGACAGAAGAATTTCAACATAAAGACCAGAAAATAAGAAAACTAATGACGATGCGTCAGGCTTTAAAGCCCATAAATGACGTAGACAGAGTATTATATTTACCAACTCCCCCGCTCGGGCAGGATATGACACAAGGTCAATTTTTAAGCGGAGTTTAACAGGTTTGAATTCTGAGTTTTCCTTCTCCTAGACTAGTTTCCTAACCAAGGCTCTAGAACCTATTCTGTCCTACTATTTACCCATAGCTGAAGGGAGAATAATTGGATTCATACCTTTCCTAAGGGTATTAGTGCTATGTGAAATGCAATCAGTCTCGTCCAGGATTCGAACTCGTGTCGCCGTGTCCATTTCCTACGACGATAGCCATTACATCACGGGCACCTCCTAGACGTAGACAGATTATAGGCGTCAAGAAAAGATGGTGGGAGAAAACTCGCCAGCATTGAACATTGTGTTAATGCATCGATAGGAGGACTTGAAAACAATAAAATGAGCCGAGGAAGACTGATTACAGCAACCAGAAAAAAACAAAAACAACACAAGGACCAACGGAACAATAATAACTAAAAAAACGAAAATAAAACGTAAAGTAATTGTATAGATATTAGAAGCCAAAAACTTGCACAATCTCACAGCAGAAAACTTGGACATGACAAAGAAAGGGAAACTTTAAAAAAGGAACTGAATCAACTGGGAGCCTTTGGTCTAGAAGGATTGAATTAATGATGAAGGATTGATCTCCTAGACACAAAGGTCAATAAATTAGATGGCTCTCCTCTTGGTGATGTGATTCAGCAGTTAGGAAGAGAGGACAGAAGGATCATCCGTCCTGCTCGAAACAATTTGAGGAAGAGAAAGTTTGGTGCACTTTCAGTGTTTTTATGTTGCCCGAGAAAATCGTCCGGGAAGAATTGGATAAGTCATCCTCATTGGGTGAAAATATGCGACGACCATAACGGTCAAATTAATTTATGCGCCAAACAAAAATACGAAGTTCTTCCTGCTACAAGCATATAAGTAAATGTTCTCCAATGGTCTCTTATACATAGACACAGCAGTGGTGACCCCCACAAAAAAAAAAAAACCAACGCCATCAGGACGAACTATGTCAAACCAAACATAGAAAATCTACAACAAAATAGCAAATGTTGGTTAGAAACGAAATGGTCAATCATAGAATAAGTGAATGCAGCAAATTTGCGCGAAAAATGTATGAGACTAGACACAACGGGTTGGGGAAGGTGATCCACGGGGAATTGCGTAAGACATTTAGATTTGACCTTACGAACAAGTGATATATTCACAACCAGGAATCCGTCCTGGAGAATGTGACACGCAAAATTCGCTGGGATTTTGATAAACAAACTGATCACCTAATCTCGGCCAGACGTCCATACGAAGCGATAGTTAACAAAAAAAAAAGATAAACTGCCGAATAATAGACTTTTCCGTCCCGGCAGACCACAGATTAAAATTAAAAGAAAGCAAAAAGAGAGATAGATATCAAGACCTTGCTAGAGAACTGAAGAAACCATGAAACATGCAGGTGATGGTGATACCAGTTGTAATTAGGGCAGTTGGAACAATCTCCAAGGGATTGGTAAAGAGACCGGAGATTTAGAAATAAGAGGACAGGTGGAAACCATCCAGAATATAGCATTATTAAGATCGGCCGGAATACTGTGACGTGTCCGTGAGATATAAGCAGACTTGAGGAGACTTGCTGTCACTAAAACTCTAGGGAAAGGCCCCCAGTTAACACTTATGTGAAAAACTCTCATGAATATAATAAAAGATTAATCATTTAATGTACATAGATGACATCAAACTGCCAAAAATAAAAAAGTATTGGAAACTCTTGTTACAAACAATGAGAATATACAGCCAGGATATATGCTAATAATAAAAAGTAGAAAAAGATGAATAACTGAAGAATTAGATCTGTCAAATCAAGAAAGAGTCAGAAAGTCCGTGGAAAAATAAAATTAAAATACTTATGAATATTGGAAGAGAACACCTTCAAACAAGAAAAATAATAAAAGACTACGTTATACGAACGAGAAACATTTTGAAACTAAGCTCTGCTACAGGAATCTCATCAAATGAATAGACACGTGAGCTGTTCCTCTTGTGAGGTAATCAAGATCATTCTTAGAATTGAAAAAGGAAGAACCCAGACAACTAAAGAAGTAGACATGAAAATTGATGACAATGCACAACGCTTTACGTCCGAGTGATGACAGAGACAGATTACATGTGTCAAGAAAAGAAGTAGGTAGAGAACTTGTCCCCATTGAAAATAGCGTGTACGCATCATTAAAGGACTCGAAGTCCACATTAAAAAATAAAGAAGGAATAATTACATTGGGCACTAACAGAATAGACAACACAAGGACAAATCGAACAACAAAAAACTTGAAAACGCAAATAGGAGGAAAATCCACTGTTAGGGTATTTCAGACAAACTAACGAAATCTCACACGAGAAAGCCTAGAAATGTTTACGAAACGGAAACTTTAAGAGAGAAACTGATTCTCTTTCAATAACGCCATAAGGACCAATTATACTAAAGCCAAAATAGATCATTCGCAACAGATTAGTGTAGATTATCTGGTGATAGAGACGAAACAATTAATCAAATAATAAAGGAATGTAGCAAACTAATTGAAAAGAAGTATAAGAGTAGACACGGCAGAGTAGGAAAGGTGAGCCACTAGGAATTGTGTAAGAAATTTAGATATGACCATACAACCAAATGGTACAAGCACAAATCAGAATCCATCCGGGAGAATTAGAGGCACAAAATTCTCAGGTATTTCAAGATAGAAACAGATTACCAAATCCTGGTCAGAGGACCAAACCTAGTGATAATAAACAAAAAAAAATGATAACATGCCGAATGGTGGACTTTACTGTTCCAGCTGATTCCAGAGTGAAAATAAAAAATGGCGAAAAGATTGACAAGTATTTGAATCAGAGAACATGAAGGTTATGGCGATACCTGTTGTAATTGATGCACTTGGAACGGTCTCCAAGGGTTAGGAAAGGGGACTGGAAGTGTTGGATATTGGAGGGCGAGACGAGACTATCCAGCACTCAGCATTGTTGAGATCGGCTACAATACTACGAAGTATCCAAGGGACCTGAAGAGATTTGCTGTCACTTGGATTCCATTAAAAGACCAACAGCTAACGCTGGAATATAAGACTCTCAAGAAGTGTAATAATAAGCAAAAATTGGTTATGGAACATGACGATGAAAGCAATACGAGTTGCGGTTGGTGTGTTGGGAAAGGTCCCTAAGGGATTGGAAAAAGGATTGAAAGTATTGAAAATCAGTTGAGAATAAGACTGCAGGATATTTGAGTTTGGCTAGAATACTCTGAAAGATCGTGGAGACTTGAGAAAACTTGCTGTCACTCAAATTTCAGCCAAAGACTACTGGCTAAGGCTGGAGTAAAGAATTTGCAATGGGTCTAGACCTTGCTAATGAACTTAGAAAGCTGTAAAATATGAGGGTGACGATGATTGGTGCGTTTGGAACGGTCCTTAAAGGTTTGAAAGGGCATCAGAAGAGTTGAAAATCGTAAGACGAATCGAGACCATCCAGACTACAAAATTATTGCAATTGGCCCAAATACTGAGAAGAAACCCGGAGACTTGAGGAGACTTTTTGTCTTTCAGACTCCAGTGAAAGACTATCGGCTAATGGTGATAGGAAAAACTATAAAACAATAATATCGTCAACGTCATCACAACATTTATTAAAACTTGAGAGTGGAACTGACTGCTGGAGAAGAAACTTTAGTAGAGGAAGAAATCTAAAGAGGTTTATTCCTTGGAAGTTCCCTCTAGTCACTTCTATTTGTTGTGGCAATTATGCCATGGAATTATAAGCCAAGAAAATGCACAGGAGGCTACAAGTTTACAAAATCGTAATAAGGAAGGTGCGAAAGCAAAATATGGAATACATTTTTAAAGTTTTTATTTTAGTCTTACAAATCAAATTTTGAAAAAAAAAACCCCGATAAATCTAAATTTTCATGATGAGCTCAATTCAAGCATTTTTGAAAATTAAAATTCAGCCTAATATGAGTGGGCAAGAAAAGAAACAACAAAAAATCTATAATTTGCTTAACGCTGAAATCAACCCAAAGTTTCTTTATCAACCGTATACAAAGCTCAGAAAATATTTTTACAGCTTTTTAAGGAAAATGGATAGCGTGTAATATATTGGCCCTTGACCGAGTTGTCAATTAAGAGATGCACCTGGGTAAATAACAGGTGCATCCCGTCGAAAATATCACCTTGACCTATGGACGGGTTGAATTCGGTGCAGATGCGACGCCTACAAGAAGCAGGTGGGTGGCAAACAATTATATAACCCGGTGCTACAGACGGTTTGGGTTAGTTGGAGTCAGTTGCAGTTGGAGTTCGAGTTGCAGTTGAGGCAGTGAGAACCAGCTCCAGACAGAGGGCTTGCGGCCCTCAGTGACCCCCGGTTGAGCAGCCCAGCAGAATGAGGAAGAAGTGCTGCTATAGTCAGAGGAAGTTGGGGTCAATTTGTTGCAGTCTATTCCGTCTCCAACTCACCTCTCTCACACAACCCTTTCGCAACCCTTTCGAGTATAAATTGTGAGAGGTATATTTGTCTAAAGAAGTGTGTTCGTTCGTTCTTATTGTTGATTATGTTTCCGTATATATATATATATATATGTATACGTATAGTTGTATCACAGCTATACAACAAGTGGAGGATTGACCAAAAAATCGTAAAGAAGGCTTTTTAACTGCTATCGCAACGGCGATTCAGAAGGACCCAACAACGTCGATAAGTAAGTAATCACGTTAATGAATTGAAAATCCACAAGAAAACTGTGAGGACAGCAATTAAACAACATTCAAGCCCCGACCTTAACCCCCTTGATGATGCTATATGGGACGTTTTTAAAAACAAAACAAATGCAACTTCCCATCCAAATATTGGTTCGCTTAAAACTGCTATTGTGGAGGAATTGAATAAAATGTCTGAGAAATATAATTTGCAGGCATCCAAATTGTTCCGAAGTCATGTTAATAATTGAAAAAAAATATGGTCATATTTTGTAAATTTACTGTTTTGTGTCTGTCTAATTATTTTATTTATTTCAGTAAATTGAAATTAATATTATATATTATATTCATATTATATGCATATTATATTAATATTATATTAATATTATGCTTTATAATAGATTCGTTTATTATTATACTAGAATATTCCTGATTTTGCTTCCGCACCATGTAATGTATACGCATGATATTCAGATAAGTGACAAGAATAAAAAATGAGATTTATTCATTTAATTTCTTTTTCTTTTAACTCTAGAAACACAGACTCCAAACTTACCGAGTAATAGAGGAATGGGTGGTAGGTCATGTAACGTAGAGGTAGGGTGTTTAAATAAAAACAAACTATATAACAGAGAAATATGAACCGGTTTTGTGACTAAGCAAATTATAAGGACATCAAAGCTTCAACTTTTATTTTGTCTGCCCAAGTCGAATCCTTGCTATATAGTCTGGAACGAGACAAGAAAGAATACGTGTGCTTTAATCAAAGAGGTGACACCTCCACACTAAAGGGCATTAATTTGCTGTAAGCTTTGACGCTAGCGGGCAATAACCAACAAAGACAGACTTGAGGCCGTATGGCCCTCGTGTTCGGCTAAACCACATTCAGGTGGGCGAGTTGCATTACTGACACATTTGTCACCCTTAGATAGCACTGGACCTTGCTGTCCAGTTTAAGCTATAACCAAGCATCCGTGCCTGGACCAAATTTGGGTCTACGTTCTGCTAGGCTCATCAGGCCCACATTGCACTAAATGGGCCCATGACCAGCATAGTCAAGCAGGGCACGAACCGAGGCTCGTTCCCAACCTTCCACACCCCTAATCCCCACTATAACCGACAATCGGGTCATTGACCTTGTGTCAAGTCCCGTCTGGAGGAAGGCAGAGACAAATATACCATACTAAAGGGTGGTCATTTGAACGTAGTGGACAAGTTCCCCTCCCTTGGAAGCAGCGTCTCATTAAACGAGAATGACATCAACAGGTGACTAGCAAAGGCATAGACAGTTATCGATAGGCTAGCGGTCATACTGGTCAGATCGGACCGATACTTTTTCCAAGCAGCAATCGTGTCGATACTACTATATCGACACACCACATGGATGCTAACCAAACGTATGGAGAAAAAGCTTAACGACAATTACACAAAATTGCTGCAAGATCTATTGAACAAGTACTGGAAGCAACACCACACAAAACAGTAGCTATACGGTCACCTATCACCCATCACGAAAACTATCCAAGTTTTGACGAAGTAGATATGCGGAACAGTGCTGGAAAAGTAAGGACGAACTCATAAGCGATGTTCTACTGTAGATCTCGTCACATGGACAAGCAAAGGTAAGCCGGCCAGTTAGAACCTATATACAGTAGCTCTGTGCCGATACAGTATTTAGCCTGGAGGCTCTGCCGAAAGCAATGGACGATAGAGACAGGTGGTGAGCGGGGGTCAGGGATAACCCTGCCAGCAATGCGACAAGATGATGATGATTATGATGATTTCCTTCTAACAAATTATCAAAATGATTAAAAGGGCAGGTAAGGATTTCGTGTTCAGTTTTATATTCTGTTTTACTTTTTGACGAAGGAGATATTACAACTGCATCGTAAGTACCCATACTCAGACTGTGCTAACAGTGACTGTCAGCAATCATTAAACTTCCTACAACCACAGTTACAACATGTTGTTCACTCAAAATAAAAATTAAGTAAAAGCTAAACCCAAAATCTTTCTTTGTCATTTTCGATAAACATTCTGCCAAGAGAATCGATTGCTTCAATATACATTATATATATATATATATATATATATATATATATATATATATATAAGTTTCTTCCAAGCAGTGGTCGTATCGATACTGCTATATGGATGCACTACATGGACGCTAACTAAACGGATGGAGAAAAAGCTTGACGGCAATTACACAAGAATGCTGCGAGCAATATTGAACAAGTCATGGCGGCAACACCCTACAAAGCTGCAGCTGTACGGCCACCAACCACACATCACGAAAACTATCAAAATTAGACGAACCAGACATGCGGGACACTGCTGGAAAAGTAGGGACGACCTCATAAGTGATATGATCCTGTGGACCCATTCACATGAACCAGCAAAGTCAAAACGACCAGCTCGAACCTACATACAGCAGCTCTGTGTAGATACGGGATGTAGCTCTGAGGGCTTGCCAAAAGCGATGGACGATAAGGAGGGGTGGCAAGAGAGGGTCAGGGATATGCGTGCTGATGGTGTGACATGATTTTATATATATGTATATATTGTCATCCACAGACAGACTGTTTCGTTGTATCGCAATTCTTCAATGTGGCTAGACACGTAGGACACTTGAAGCTGGGATCAAAACCAGCCCAACTTTACGTTAGACTTAGTATCATACCACTCAGCCAGTAAGCGAACCACGTCTGCTCATGAATTACGTGGCATTATGCGTCACATATCGTACCGCTTGACAAACAACGAAGGACACGTAGATATATAAAAATATAATTTATATTTTTATTCTTCGACAGTGACGCTTGTGTGTAGTAGGGATACAGTCAGAAAGAGTTCGCAGATATCTTTCTTCTGTGACGAAGACCCTTTTTGTGAAGTAGAGCGACGGCCGGAGAACACTCACGGGGGAGCCGACAGTTTTGCTTGAGTGACCAGCTGGTCTCTCCTAGCAGATCTCCCCTTCAGTCCAAAATTACAGAACTTATATTGTCTTTCAAGTCCAACTTATTCTCTGTTTGTCGCTGGTTAAAGGAACTTACATACTTCCGGGTTTGTTTTTTTTTTTTTTTTCGATAATTTGTTGATCTTATCTGCGAACGGAAATATCTATCATTCTATCCAGAGGCAATGAATTACATTTTTCTCTTTCCCGTAAAACCACTTTGTTGATGTTATCTTGCGACCGCATTGAATCTGCTAAGTTCATCCGGGAACTCCGTTGCTAGCTAAGCTAGTATATTACACATGTAGTAACTTTCGTTTGTTTACATACCGGATACCAGAGTGCTCAATTCATTCGAAGAGCTTTGCATTATGCGAGTAGTTGGCGTAAATTTCTTCAGCTGGGTGCTCAACCCTCGTGGGAGAGCGTATATCATATATATATATATATATATATATATATATATATATATATCTGTCCCATTTCATAAGGAAAAAGTCCAAGTAAGACGAACAAAACATACTGGGCACGGCCGTGAAATAAGGAAATTGTCATAAGCAATGTTCTACAATGGACTCCTACACATTGACACATCAGCGATGGCTGACTCACAAAGGGTTATTCTGTACGGGTTGCTGTCTAGAAGATCAGCCATGAACGATGAACGAGAGAGAGAGAGAGAGAGAGAGAGAGAGAGGGGCACACACACATACACATGCATATATATATATATATATATAGAGAGAGAGAGAGAGAGGGGGGATGGAGAAAGGACTCTTTACTATGAGTATGGCTTAATCATCGTAATAGATACTTTAAACAAATTTAACTTAAAATGTAGCCGCTTTGGGCGAAACACTACTTCCTTATCTGTTGTTTTCAATACGATATACCTACAAGGACTATGGAGAATGAATGTTAATGCATCGTAAAAAAACGTTGTCATTATTATCAATGATTTCGTCTGCGTCTTGTAGAATAATAATCAAGAGATTCTCTTCTGATTAATGAATACTGTACTTGATTCTTCATTTAAAATCCTTTCCGATCTCAAGTCTAACTGAACTTCCTTTTTATGTTTTTGCTCTCCTTCTGTTCATCACGAGATCACATAATGGTTAAAATCAATGTATACATTGCCTTCTACTTCTATTACGATCTCGAATTTAATTCTCCCGTTTTAAAATTTTAGTAGTGTCAGAAAACAGCCCATAAATCTTACTGTGAAAATGAAATTAAATATTCAGAAAATGTTATCTGCGATTTCTCAGCTTTATGCATGCTCTCCTCTGATTTACACATTATATTTAAAAAAAAGAAAGAAGTATTTTAAGTAAGAGACGACAGTTATTTAGTTTGGTATTTTTGTTTAATGGCATTTCAAGATTGTTTGGTTGATTTTAATTGACCTTGGATTGTTTGGTTGACTTTAATTAAGTTAATTTTGATCGACTTTAATGGTCTATCAAACCCTCTGGGCCCACATCATGCCTATATTGAGTGAATTGTATACATTTTACGTTTACGGTTACATTTTTTGTGTAGTTTCTTTGTTTTTACATACAGTTATATGAGCCTTCATCGATACTGCTATATGGATGCACTACATGGACTCTAACAAAACGGCTGGAGAAGAAGCTCGACGGCAATTGCACAAAAATGCTGCGAGCATTCTTGAACAAGTTCTGGCGGCAACACCCCACAAGACACCAACTGTACGGCCACCTATTCAAGTTAGACGAACCAGACATGCAGGACACTGCTGGAGAAGCAGGGCCGAACTCATAAGTGATGTACTCCTATGGACCCCCACACATGACCGAGCAAAAGCAGGACGACCAGCACGAACATACATTCACCAACTATGTGAGGATACGGGATGTAGTCCAGAAGACCTGCCAGAGGCGATGAACGATAGGGAAAAGTGGCGAGAGAGTCTCAGTGATATCCGTGCTACCAGCACGACATGATGATGATGATGATGATATGAGCCTTTTTGTCTGGGGCTGTACACTGCACCTCTGCAGAGGGGGTAAGATCCCCACAATGAATGTCCTTGATATGACATTAACCTATATAATGGTGAGGTTCCAACCAAGGAGATTTGGGGAATGTGGATTACCTTTTCACTACCATTGCTCCCAGGTTTACTCTGGCCCGAAGTAGTAGCATCTGACTGGGTCCTTTCCATGGATCAAATGGAACTGTTTGACATTTAAACTGTGCGTAAAGAAATGACTTATGCTAAATTAAATTGTTTGAAATAGAGCTGTGTGTTCATTTAGCTGTATGTAAACAAATAACAAATTTTTAATTGGATTGTTAGTAGTACATAGCGATGGTTTGAATCATTTAACTGTTTCCAAATGAATAAGTAACGTTGAATAGAATAATTAGTGTGAAAAACCAATATTTGAAACTCAAACTGTGTGTCTCAATTGAGTTATTGGTGATACACAGCAATACTTAGAACCTCTAACCGTATGCAAATGAATAAATAGTGTTGGAAATGAACAATTAGAGTTAAATAGCAAAACTTGTAACCACTTCACCGTCTGCAAACAAAATAAACATTGAATTGAATTATTAGTGCTAGATAGCAATAATTGAAACCATTTAACTGTGGAGAAACAATATCAATAATAGCGTGAAAACAAATCAGTTCTAACTCATTTAAAAATAAAATCACCAACAAACATTTCACTTACGAATCATATGTAGTAAGTAAAGTTGGTGACCGTAGTCGAGGGCGACCTGAAGGCCCCCCTTTCAATAGCTACTACACAAAGGTGTAAGGGATGGCGCTACTCCTTTCCCTGGATTGCTCCACTTTACTCTTTATACGTACTTTATAATGCTGTGTGTTAAGCAAGGAGGTATCAAGTACTATTTTTTAAGTCTTTGATATGACCCGACCTGCGATTGAACCCTGGTCTCCCGGACCATCGACGAACACTCAACCCACTAGGCCAAGGAACTGGTTATAGTTGATATAACATAGTAATACTTGAAAACATTTAACTATGTGCCAAAAAATGAGCTCAGGCACATTTAAAAATATCATTTAGAAAATGTGTTTACAAATCATATATCTAATATATATGTATTAACAGGATTTGGCATTAAATAATCTACAAGGGTTGATATGCCATAAAACCCAACCAAACTAAACCAAACATAGTCTTACGGAATCAAGTGTTTCTATCTGATACAAACAAATTGCAATCATTTATTTGACCCAAAGATATGGCCCTAACAGGTTTTATAAATCTGAGTCACAGTGGACTTGGGAGTAATGGCAATACAGGGGTACCTCATAATCCTCAGTTTCCCAGAAGTGGAGCCTCATCATCAGATGCAGCTCAGTGTAATACCCAAGATAACCCGTTTGGAGGAGGGATATGTTAACTCTCTGTATTTGAAACCTCAACGACTGCGCCTTCTAACTCTGGAGATATAGCCTAAAGTGCCTGCGTATTGATCATGAGTGTTACTAAGATTAACCCTAAGTCAAATGAGAAAGTATAGAAGACACTGAAGCGCCCGCTTTTTTAGTAGAGAAATTCTGCTTGCATGAAAAATCAACATAGAATCATTAGTCAAACATAAATCTTGATCATCAGTGAAAAATAATATTTGAAAGGATACACACATGAGCTGATAAATGCCACACCGATCCAATAGAAAGTTACCAATCTGTGTGTAAATAATCAGGTCATTTTTTACGGGAATTATGCTAATAAGCAAAACTAATTTAGAAGAGTTAAATATTGACAGCTTTACGTCTTTTAGACTGATGGTTAGAGGTTATCAATGTTTTTTCTTTAAGAAATCTTAAAAATTCGCCACATTTTAAAGATTTTTCAACCTTTCAATATCAATTTTGCATCTTGCTGTGGGTTTTTCGTTTCGTTTTCGACAAATTTTTACCGAATTCTTTGGGCTTTTCATTTTAAATTTCTTTTAATATTTTCTTCTTCAGGAACTTCCATTTTGAGAAAAAAATCATATTTTAAAAATGAGCAGAGCCAAAAAGCATCCATAAAGCCGTTCATATTCCAGCTGAGTGTCTAATTGCATCGGTGGTTGCCAAGATAAAATAGAAAAGAAAATCAGAAAAACATACGACACGAAATGGGGAAAATCTGTTTATTTTGAGCACTTTTGCACTTGAAAAAATTGATCGAGTGCCAAAATGATTGTCTCGGTAACTTTTAAGAATCAACCATCCATTTCCCAATTTCATTCAGGATAATAATTTCTCTCTATATAATCGTCTTCTTATGCACCCCTTGTGTGAGGCAATGGTTAGAAAGATAGGCTAGCACACCGTTTCTAGTGAGTTTGAGTCTCAATGGATGCCATTCACCTCTGGCATTTTACAAAGCAAATCTTAGTAAATTATAACGGTATTTGACTGTAGGTTAATGGTTAGCATTCTAAAGTAAGACTTGATTGCTAGGTGCGTCATATATATTGCCTTGTTTGACATTAGGTGCGTCGTATATATGGCTTTGTTCTAAACTATGTCAAGCTTAGTAAATCATTAATGCGTTACATTGTAGCTAACTGAATTTAATTGGTTCTCACGAAAGAAATTTGCTATAATTAGAGAATATGTTAAGACACTTATGTAAAAACCAAGCAAAGTAAAACAAAGCAAAAACTTTTATGATTAGTGAGAGATAAGAGATATTGTTATGAATAAATGAACATAATAATAATAATAATAATAATAATAATAATAATAATAATAATAATCGACCTTGTTAGAGAATTGAAAAAAAAACTATGGAACATGAAGGTGACGATTATACCAATTGTGATAGGTGCTTTTGGCACAGTAATTAAAGGATAATCAAAGGGACTGGAGAACTTGGAAGTTGGCGGACGAGTGGAGACCATCCAAACTAAAGCATTTTTGAGAACGGCCAGAATACTAAGAAGAGTCCTGGAGACTTGGGAAGACTTGGGGAGACTTGCTGTCTCTCAGGCTCCAGTGAAACACCATCAGCGTTTGCTGATTTGAAAAATTCTAAAGGGGTAAATATTAATAATAATAATAATAATAATGATAATAATAATAGACCATACCACCAAATGTTATATGTACGAACCAAATTCCGTCCAGGAGAATGAGACGCACAAAATTGTCTTGTATTTCGAGATATAAATACATCACCTAATCTCGGCCGGCGACCAGACCTAGTAATATTTAGAGAAAAAAAAAGATAAAAAAAATAAGAGAACGTTCCGACTAGTGGCCTTTGCTGTTTCGGTGGACCACAGTTTGAAAATTAAAGAAAACGAAAACGGAGACAATTACTTGAACCTTGCTTTAGAACTGTCACTCAAACTCCAGTGAGAGATCATCAGCTAAAACTGATGTGAAAAACTTGCAATTAATATGAATAATGTATGGATCATCAAGTGATAAACTAAGTAATTTGCATGAGAAATGACCTCAGTTACAAATTCATCAAATTTCGACATTAAATAACCCATAAGGGACTGATGTACCGTTTACGTCGTAAACCAAATCAAACTAATTCGTCATAATTTCATGGGTATATAATTTATCTTTTGTTCTTAAAAGGATGCAGAACATTTCCTCAACGAGATTAGTTATTTCATTTATGTTTATTCTTTTGATGAAACACAGTCAAACATTGTTATTAATCTTGTCTATAATATTCATCAGTCTTATGTTTTACGTTAGTTACATTTCAGCCCAGTTTACTTATATTACATCGAGTAGCAGTGCGTATTGGAAAGAATCACTAAAGAGAGACTCGGATTAGCTTATTCTTCAGTATTGTCTCAAATACATCTTGCACCAAGCTGTTGAGGAAATACAATATTTATCAAAAAGAATGAGATTCGAACTCACGTCTTTTATGCTCAAAGGAGCCTGGTTACCCTGAAATCTGCTTTTCCAATAACAATATGAGAGTAATTGGTATAGCGTAAGATAAAAAACAAAACAAAGCAAAAAAAACAACAACTTATACTCAACCTATATTTAATCTCTTAACGTCATATTTGTTCTTTTTGATTATATATTTAAGTAGTGGCAACAGCAAAATCTTGAAAAAGTAATTGAGGCATCTTTAATCATCATTATTTTCTAAATTTTGATTTTTATTGCTACTTATTTTTTAGCAACTTGTTCTTTCTGCAACAATGAAGTAAAAGGGAACATGAGTTCGAGTCTCACTGAGAGCTTAACTTTATTATTGTGTCAGATCCAAAGTTAGAATATATATATATATATATATCATCATCATGTCATGCCGCTAGCAAGGATATCCCTTACCCTCTCTCGCCACTTCTCCATATCGTTCATCGCCTCTGGTAGGTCTTCAGGTCTACATCCCGTATCCTCACATAGCTGCTTAATGTATGTTCGAGCTGGTCATCCTGCTTTTGCCCGGCCATATGTGGGGGTCAATAGGAGTACATTACTTATGAGCTGGTCCCTTCGTCTAACTTGGATAGTTTTCGTGATGGGAGGTAGGTGGCCGTATAGTTGGTGCTTTGTGGGGTGTTGCCGCCAGGACTTGTTCAGTATTGCTCGCAGCATATATATATATATATATATTTATATATACTTATCACGCTCGATATTGCTGATGTCTGTTTTCTGACACATTTCGTCTAAATTTCGAATATAAAACTACAATGTAATTGTCACGATTCGATAAAAAAAGAAAGAAAGAAAGAAAGAAAGAAAGAGGTGGAGAGAAATGAAAGTAAAGTGAGAAAAAGCGAGAGATAATGATAATGAGAAAAGGTGAGGAAATTAAGAAAGAAAGAAAGAAAGAAAGAAAGAAAACAGCGAGAGAAAAATATTGAAACAAAGGAAGAAAAGGTGAAAGATTATAAAGATGAGAAAAAAAGTCGAAAAAAGAAGGAAAGAAAGAAAGAAAGAAAACAGCATGAGAAAAATATTGAAACAAAGGAAGAAAAGGTGAAAGATTATAAAGATGAGAAAAAAAGTCGAAAAAAGAAGGAAAGAAAGAAAGAAAGAAAACAGCGAGAGAAAAATATTGAAACAAAGGAAGAAAAGGTGAAAGATTATAAAGATGAGAAAAAAAGTCGAAAAAAGAAGGAAAGAAAGAAAGAAAGAAAACAGCATGAGAAAAATATTGAAACAAAGGAAGAAAAGGTGAAAGATTATAAAGATGAGAAAAAAAGTCGAAAAAAGAAGGAAAGAAAGAAAGAAAGAAAACAGCATGAGAAAAATATTGAAACAAAGGAAGAAAAGGTGAAAGATTATAAAGATGAGAAAAAAAGTCGAAAAAAGAAGGAAAGAAAGAAAGAAAGAAAGAAAACAGCATGAGAAAAATATTGAAGCAAATGGCAAAAAAAGGCAAGATTATAAATATGAGACAAAAAGTCGAAGAAAGAAAGAAAGAAAGAAACAAACAAACAAACAAAAGAAAGAAAGAAAGAAAGAAAGAAACAGGGAAGATAAAAGATAAAACAAAAAGAGGAAAAGAGAGATAATGAAAATTTAGTAAATAGAGGAAAAATAAGAAAGAAAGAAAGAAGGAAACTACCTAGGGAAAAGTAAGTGAAAGAAAATGGAGAAATAATTAAATTTTGTTGAAATAAGACAAAAAAAAAAAGGAAAATGAAATAAAATAAGAAACACTGATGAGAGGAATGTACGAAAAGAATGAAATGGCGGAAAAGTTAAAATGATAAAGAATAAACGGAAAGACAAAGACGAAATAAAAGAAAAAAAAGTTTTAATGAAAAATGAGAGAAAAAAACAAACAAACAAATATAAGACAGATAAATTAAATACTGGAAAAAAAAGAACTAAATAAAAGAAGTATGAGAAATATTAAAAAAGATAAAATTAGACGTAATTTATTAGGTAAAGATCAAAGCAAAAAAAAAAAGTTAACGTGAAAAGAAAGACGGGAAGAAAGTTATAAAAAAAAGCTATGATAAAAAGACATGAAAGTGTTGAAGAAAAAGTTGAAATGAGTAAAAAAAAAAAAAAAAAAAGGGGGAAAAATGTGAAAAGTAACCGAATAATTTCCAGTTTGATGACTAATGGAAAAGCGACCAGTCGAAGTTAAGTTTTTACGTTGTTATTATCTCTCTTCCAAAATAAATTGAAATCTAAGATACCTAAGCAATCAATATTAAGTCACAGAATTCTTTCCTATTTATTTATTTACTTATTTTTACTAGATCAATTATCACTAAGGCTTGTATAATTTCGTTTTGTTTCAAAATGTGTTTCTCGCTACTTTTATTTCACACTCACAGACACACGCAGATACACAACACACACACGCAGATACACAACACACACACACACACACACACACACACACACACACACACACTCAGAGATACATAGGGACTGTCCTCGTGGTGTAATGGTTAAAGCGATGGACTGCAGAATCGTAGTAATCGAGTTCGAAATCCAGTGGCGTTATTACCTTCACTTTTGGGCAAATATCATTGGGAAAGGCATGAACTTCCTTATTCTCTTTACTATGGGTTAAATAGTACCACTACTGTTCTTCTGAGAGAATAGCTTTGGCATTGAATAACACACGAAGGTTGATATGCTATTAAAACAAAAATCCAAACTTACATCAGATACACACACCTATATATATATATATATATATAATGGTAGAAGTAACAGGCATTGCCCAGGATAAAATACCCGAAGAAATATTTTGTTAACCAAACATTTGTTCCAACAAATATTTGAAAGATTTTCTTCCAAAAGATGGATGTTTATGTTTTGTTTTAGGTTCACTTTTTTTCTTTGTGGGTGTGGGGAGAAGCTTATTGAACTGACGTTTATCTTTTATGATATGAAAGGTCAGTGAAAATTTACTGTGTACCTTCGGGTGAGCACCAAGTCAGTGCTTGGCATTTTAGATATTTCTTTCTTGGATCAGAATTACTTTTAATCCCTCTGGATTAATTAGACTTCCGCACCAACGGTAACCAACCTTATTCCCTTTCAGTCTCAATTTGATCTCTATGATTAATAAAGAGTTCTAAAACACCATTCAAAGGTTCTGAAATATGCACGTAAGGGAATACCCAACGGTTTAAAATTTTATCTTATTTCTGTAAAAATTAGATCTTCCCGATTAATTTTACTAGAAAAAGATCGGAAAAGTCTTGTAGGCTTTGAGCACGATAAGGATATCGGGTGATATCAATTTTCTTTTCGTTTTAGATGTATCAGAACATCAGGATTATCTTAAAGGAAAAATCTAAGGGTGGTATTTCTCTCTTTGAAAATGCTTTTAAACCACACCTTTTGGTCCAGGGGGTTTAGATTTTAGGTTTCATTTGGTTTAACGTATGAGAACAATGTTTGAATAAATACTTCTGTTATGACCGAAAATATATATGAAATATATATTATCAGTTATGCTGATGTTGGAGAGTTCTCTGATTCTCTCTCTCTCTCTCTCTCTCTCTCTCTCTCTCTCTCTCTCGTCATCTGTCCCTATCGTCCATAGCTCTTGGCAGATCTTCTAGACTGCATCCAATGTCTGCCCAGAGCTGATGTAAGTCCTTGCTGATCTGTGAAAATTGACGTCTCTATGTGTAAGGGTCCATAAGAACACCCCTTATGAGTTCATACCAACATCTGTGCCAGTGCCCAGTATGTTTAGTTGGTCTTACTTGGGTGGTTTGTGAGATGGGGTCAAGTGGTCGTGCAGTTGCTGTTTTGTGGAGTGCTGTATCCTGGATTTATCGAAAACAGCCAAGATGCAAAAGAAGTGCTGCTAGGTTCAAGAGAAGAACTTGGGTCAACATAGCAGTCGGTCCCTGTCTCCACTCATCTCTCACACACAAGAGAACATCACCCTTTCGAAAATAAAATGTGAGAGATTTATATTTTTGTAAAGAAGTGTATTCGTTCGTTATTGAAGTCGTTCATTACCGGTTAATGATGATTCCGCATATAAGTGTATATTTGTATATGTACTCGTGTAGTTGTATTATGGGTTTACAACGTATATATATTGAGAGAGAGAGAGAGAGAGAGAGAGAGAGAGAGAGAGAGAGAGAGAGAGAGAATATGAAAAGCAAATAATCCAAAAGTGATGAATTTATTACGAAGGAATGTCAACTTGAAAACGTTTGTGTTTTAATGAGTGTTCTTCAAGACTTTAAGATGGTTGAAAAGGTGTTGATAGAATAACGATGGATGTTTTATAAAATTCGAGGATCATTAAATAAGTTTCCAGACTTTTTTCGCGTGGGCACTTTTATTGATAGTACACACATGAAACTCTATTCCCCTTCAAAGTAATCTCCTCCGGCTGCAATGCACTTGTTCTACCGTCCCAACAACTTCTGGAAGGCCCATGGAAGTCCTCTTGAGTGAGCGTGTCAATGACCTTCGTCACAGCCTCTTTCATCTCCTCAATTGTCAAAGCTTAGGGAATAACCAAAAGTAACAGAGAGCGATATCTGGACTATAGGGAGGGTGACCAACTGTCTTGATGCCCCTCTTGGTCAAATAGTCTGTGACAAGGATGGAGTTGTGGACCGGTGCATTTTCCTGCTGGAAATGCCACAGACCCTATTTGAAGAGTGCTGGCCTCTTTCGATCGAATCTCTTCCTGAACTCCCTTAAAACCTCAACATAGTAACCCTAACCCTAACCCTTTGGTCAATTAACTCTGGTGTACTGACTTCCTTACTCCTCCTACCCCTCTCATTATCCCTCACAGACTCCCTGGCTTCCTTGAATCTCTTATGCCACTCAAAAACAGATGCTCAATTTCAGGAAACATGGTCGAAAAGCAGTCTGAAGTATTCCATACGTTTCTGTGGCATTTTCCCAAGTTTAAAACATAATTTTATTGCATATCATTCTTCTAAAGTGTCCTCACGTCCAGATTGCATTTTTGAAATTCACCAGCTGTGACAATGAGGATTTAGTAGGGTGTATTCCAATTGCTTCCGTAGCTGTTCATTTGAACCTGAAATCATAAAAATTGGTCAGTCATGTCATAAGATGTATAGTAATAACATAGTGAATTTTCAAGAGTCTACGACAATTTGAAATGCCTGTACAAAAAAGTCTAGAAACTTATTGAATGCACCACGTACAATCAAGACTTGTTTCACTATCTTAAAGTCCTTAAGAAGGTTCATTAAAACCAGAACGTTCTAACGTTGACTTTCCTTCGTAATAGATTCATCACTTTTGGATTACTTTTTTAAAAAAATTCTCCATATTGTCACATTCCATTCTATTATTTGCTTATATATATATATATATATATATATATATGTATACCACTCTGAAGAGATGCCGTCGGTGTATACTACAGCCCCAGCCGACAGGGTCACTGGAAGAGTTCTGATAGAAAGAAACTGTACATGATTTCATATATATATATATATATATATATATGATTTGTGTGTGTGTGTGTGTGTGTGTGTGTGTGTGCGCGCAGGCGCGCATAAACAAGATTTAGCATGAAATAACGATAAAGCGTTTATATGCCATTAAAGCAAATATCTTAAAGCTAAACAATTAAATGTGTGTGATTCATGGTGGTGTTCTCTATAAACAATTTAGAATTAACTAAGACGAGAAAGGATTGGCCGGAAAGCTTTATCCAAATTCTACATTACACATTGAAGCAATCCATTCAACGTGTACGAAAAGGAAATTACAGTTATGCTGTTCAATTAATTAATGCCGTTACAATACTGAGCAAGGATTGTGCATGGAATGAGAGGTTGGACTTTGCCGTAGGCGAATGTGTCAAAATTCTTTAACATCGGGAGGAGACAAACTTAGACGTAGATATTTGGCTTTAATCGAGATAATTGAAACGTTTTGTCAGATAAGGTCCTGTTCACTCACCGACCGAATCTCAGAGTTGGTGATTATTTGATCTTCTTGCTTCTATACAAATGGAAGATGTGGACTTAGTAGCAAGCTAGCTTTTCCCTCAGCAACCGAATGTTGTAGTAGGCGATTGATTTTCTCTCTTCTATACTAGCCCATTTGGCTGGGGATGTAGAATACACCAACTACATCTCTGCAGAGGGGTAAGACTCCCTCAACGATTGTCCTGGTTATGACACAAACAATCTGATGGTGAGGCTCCAGTAATGCTGGAGCTTTGGGGAACGCAGAGTATCTCTTCATTGGTGCAGAGTTGGAGCTTCCGATAGGGTTCTATCTATGGGTCAAATAGAACTAAGCCGTGTGTTTATGCTAAACTTATTTAAGATAGAACTGTTTTAACAGTTAAACTGCGAAGTTATGATACTATTTATCCAACCCCTCCGCTCGGCCAGGATATGACACAAGGTCAATTTTTAAGCGGATGTTTGAATTTAGAGTTTTCCTTCTCCTAGACTAGTTGCCTAACCAAGGCTGAAGAACCTAGTCTGTCCTACTATTCACCCATTGTTGGAGGGAGAATAATTGAATTCATACCTTTCCCAAGGGTATTAGTGCTATGTGAAATGCAATCAGTCTCGTCCAGGATTTGAACTCGTGTCGCCGTGTCCATTTCCTACGACGATAGCCATTACATCACGGGCACCTCCATAGAAGTTATGATAAACTTCGAAGTTATGATAAACTGAATTGTTTGGAGTAGAACTATGTTGAAATTTACAGTGTACTTATGCTAAACTAAATTGTAAGAAATATAACTGCTTGCTTGTATAAAAATAGATTTGGGATTAAGTAATCTTCAATGGTTGGTAAGCCATAAAACCCAATCAAACCAAGTTATATATATTCAATATATATGCATAAATAGGATTTGTCATTAGATAACCAACAATGGTTGATATGCCATAAAACCAAACCAAATCATAAATGTTTAGTATATATGTATAAATGGATTTGTCATTAAATAACCAACAATGGTTGATATGCCATAAAACCAAACTAAAGCAAGTCATATATATTTGATATGTAAGTATAAACAACATTTGACATTAAATAACCTACAATGATTGATATGTCATAAAACTAAAGAAAACCAAATCATATATATTTAATATATATATATATGAAGAGGATTTAGCATTAAATAACCCACAATGGTTGATATGCTATAAAACCAAACCAAAGCAAATCCCTTCTATGGATGACACGGACGTAGTAACGATCTAAAAGTTAAATCTTAAGACTTTCTGATGTTTTTTGAATGAAGTTGATCATTTTTGTTTCATTTCTGTTAGTGAACTACTCTAGAGAAAATTATGTACTAAAAAAACATGCATCTGTATTGATGTGTGAGAGAAGCGAATTCAACGGGCCATAGGCAACATACCACATTCTAAAATAATCAAACTTTCTGTTTGCCCAGAAAATCAGCATTTGTAGTAGCTGATTTTACTTTTTTTTAGCTGTCACAGATACTCCTATTTACCTAACCCCTCCGCTTGGGCAGGATATGATACAAGGTCAATTCTTAAGCGGAGTTTAACAGGTTTGAATTCAGAGTTTTCCTTCTCCTAGACTAGTTGCCTCACCAAGGCTGAAGAACCTAGTCTGCCCTACTATTTACCCATAGCTGGAGGGAGAATAATTGGATCCATACCTTTCCCAAGGGTATTAGTGCTATATCACAGCTGTCACAGATACTAGATAGAAGGGCATGAAAGAAGCTTCTTTTCTTAGCTTGTACATAAAATAAACAAATGAGTGAAAAATTAATTACGGTACGCAACACAAGTTTTATGGACAATTTATAGAATCCATGTTTTATCTTGGTCCCCGAGTTTAATTCTAAAATAGCTTAAGTATGTCTTTTTCACATATCAGATATGGATTTTCTCTGTTCCATGAAAGTGTCTCCTCCACAAGTGTGATAAAAAGAATTTGGATGATTCAAACATCTTCGTGAGAAAACCATGTTCCAACCTGCAAATTGAAAATATAACTTTAAGTGAACATTTATCGCTAAGTGCATTATTTCAAAAGCTAGAGCTGAAAAAAAATGATTGTTTTATTTTTATCCGATAGATGGAATGTAACCAGAATAAAGTCAAAAATCTTAGCAACCAAAAATCTTTTTTTAAATTTGTTCAACCGTGTTATTTATTTGTTCACAAATTTATTTTCTGTACGAGCTAAGGAAAGAAATGGTTCATGCTTTTCCATTTGGCATTTGCGACTGTAAAACTCTAAGTATAAAAAACTATTGAAGAAAGTCACGGTGGATATTGGGATACTCACATGATGGTGGATTACTGTTCGTCTATTTAACATGATTGTCATAAGGAGGCTCATCGCAAGAAGTGATTGTCACACCGCTTTTGTGAATTATCTGAGCAAATAGACAATGTATGAATGATAACTTTCTTGGCTTTTTTCACTATCATCTGGTTCTATGATGTAATTTGACTATGAATAAATAAATTCGACATATATGAAACTGTTTAATTAAACAAACAGGCAATAATGATAATGATTTAAATACATCAATCCATTTAACAGATTAGTTCAATGCATAAAAATTACGGGTATATCATATCTAAGTAACTAGAGATGATAGAGAAATACTGATGCCATATTTCGAATCAGCGACTAAAATTTACCTAAAAAGATGTCGATTATTCCAGGCACTAAATTCTATGTTCCCCAGGGTTATTAATAATTTACTATATAATTTGCATTTTTTATTTGGAGTTAAAAAATTGTATCGCATTGTCTGACATTTTCTAGCTCACAGTATCATATTTAGCATAATCAAAATCCCTCAACCGACGAGAAGTAAGTTCCAGTTTCTTTCCCTTGAAACCTAGTTAGCGGTATGTTGTGAGTCATCGTCCCCGTCATCTAGTTGTTAGTCTCCAAGGTCTTCCCCATCCCTATTATTTTTGCGCCTCAACCCTTACCCCGGTCCGCTTTTACTGAAGATCGTGGAATCTCACGTGTACAAAATTCATATTACCTGCCATTAACTGCCCATACCGTGCCCAACCCTGTCTTTTTTGCCCCATTAGGTTAGGAACCCTCTCCTACTTAGGGTAGATCTGGCTTGTTTTCGATGTTTTCAGACACCGGAAAACAGTCGGCCTCCACTTCGTAGACGGGGGTGGGTGGGTGGCATTTCAACCAAACGAGGAATTTTTTCTTTTGTTTCGTCTTTTGTATATTTCGAGGTTTTTCTCCCATCCACATCATAAGACATTTTTGTAAATAAAACATATATTGTAAATAAAATCATTAATTTCATCCGGGGTTTTTAAGTAGGTCTTTTCACCGAGCAAATGTGGTATTTTGGTGTTTACAGCGTGATTGGTGATGGATGACTGTCTATATTGTGTACTGTTGAATGGGTCGGCGAATGAGGCTAGCTAGGTTCCCTTAGAATATATAAAAACACATGAACGCTCCCTTCCCCTCCTCCATAAAATTTTAAGGTTTCATGCCTTCCTTAATGGGAATTTGAGGAAATAAAGAGTTAACGGAATTTAGTGTATACGTATAAGTCTTTCTACAGTTGCGCACGGCATAGCTCTTAGAATTCCACTTTTATACCTGACCGATAAAACGAAACGCAGTTTCTTCCAGGCAGCAATCGTGTCGATACTGCTAAATGGATGCACTACATGGACGCTAACTAAACGGCTGGAGAAAAGGCTTAACGGCAACTACACAAGAATGCTGCGAGCAATATTGAACAGGTCCTGGAGGCAACACCCCACAAAGTAGTAACTGAACAGCCACCTACCACTCATCACGAAAACTATCCAAGTTAGACGAACCAGACATGCAGGATTCTGCTGGAGAAGTAGGGACGAGCTCATAAGTGATGTACTTCAATGGACCCCTTCACATGGCCGAGCAAAAGCAAGGCGACCAGCTCGAACCTACATACAGCAGCTCTGTGAGGATACGGGGTGCAGCCCTGAGGTCCAGCCGGATGCGATGAACGATAGGGAGAGGTGGAGAGCGAGGGTCAGGGATATCCATGCTGAAGGCATGACAAGATGATGATGATGATATATACAGAATAATACAAGGAATAATACCAGTAAGAGTTACGGATTTTATATTAATATCAGCAATCAGTTTTCGAGTATAGTTTAAGAACCATTGATTCGAAAGCTTATTTTACAAGCCCACTTTTCCCAACACATAATAATGTTTCAAACGGTAAGAACCTGTATACCAAGAAATGGGTACACTTTAGTATACCAGCGATCTTATATATTGAGAGGTGGTGGTTGTGCAAGGTTATTATATCGATTGTATTTTCACACAACACTGGCTGAATTTTAGATAAAAGAAAAGAAGATATAACTTTGTGTGAAAGATAATGTAATAAGTGACTGCTGTAATATTTTCTCTTGTCTAAACAGTTTCTGGTGTGGAATTTTACAAAAAGGAAAAAATGAAATTCAGAATAAAATTTCTACCACGTCTTTTTATCATGAATCTAATTTTGAAATTAAGTCATATATAGAGGGAATGTTTTTTGAAGAAAAATATATTCACAAAAAACAACAACAGTAATGTTTACCATTCAAAAATAATATTCATTTAAAAAAGGAAAATCCTTTCATCCCAATGACGTTGTAGATCGACATAAATTCAAATCGTGTGTCCATTTTCCCACTTGAAAGATTGTCATAATTTGATGCGGGAATAAAAATCAGCATTAAAATTAAAGGTCCTTAAATTTTTCTCATCGAATGCTAATAAAAGTTGTTGGCGACCGTAATCAAAGGTTACCAGAAGGCTCCCTTTTCAATAGCTACTACACCAAGGTGTAGGGGAGGGGGGCTACTCCTTTCCCTGGATTGCTCCACTTTACCATCGATACGTACCTTATATTGCTGAGCGTTAAGCAAGGAGGTATCAAGTACCATTTTTAAAGTCTTTGGTATGACGCGACCTGGGATTGAACCCAGGTCTCCCGGACCATTAGCGAACACTCTACCCACTAGGCAAATTAGCCGGTCTTAGATGCTAATAATACTTTGAAATTCTTAACTATTTCAACCACCCCATTGGTGGGGCTTAACATACAATGGCTGTATTCCTTGACACCATCCCCCAAAACTAAAAAGAGGGTTTAGTGGTAGTGGGGGTGACACTAAACATCATTTGATGCTGAGGCTCTAGTTTTATGTAGAGCACCCCTTCATTGCCATTATTTCCTGATCGACTCTGACTTTGATTGGAAGTACCTGTAGCGTCCCATCTAAGCATTAAATGGATTGGGTTTAAGATTATGCCAATTCGATGGGATCATGCACAAATCAAAACAAAACTCTTTAGTGGGTGTCCTCGTGGTGTAATGGTTAAAGCGAAGAACTACGGAATCGTAGTAAGCGAGTTCGTGCTCCAGTCGCGGTATTACATTCACTTTCAGGCGAAATACCATTGGGAAAGGTATGAACCCGCCCCCGCTTATCCTCCCAGCTATGGGTTAAATAGTACCACTACTGTTCTTCTAGGAGAATGGCTTTGGCAAATACCCTTGAGAAAGGTATGAACACCCTTATCCTCCCAGCTATGGGTTAAATAGTACCACTACTGTTCTTCTAGGAGAATGGCTTTGGCATAAAATAACTTACAAAGGTTGATATGCCATTAAACAAAGAAACCAAATCAAACCAAGACTCTTCAGAAACAACTACACCAAAAGGATATTAGTATGAAGTACAATGAATACGTTTCTATAACCTCGGGACATGTAATAAATGAAATGTCGCGAAAATCAATCAATCATTTCTACTACACATCCTGTCATATTTCTTCTACATTTCGTAGAATTTACTTAGCTTTACTTAGTCTCTCACATGTGCCTCAATTTACTTACCGTGCTAGTTGAGTGAAGCAAAGCACAACGTGTCGGCGCACCAACTACCATGCTACTACCAATCACAAAAGGTACATTACACGGCCCAAACCAAAATATTGAAAAATTAAAGAATCATTCGAACATAATATCAAATATTGTCTAAAACAAATAATTTGCACGTGTTTTTATGGTTTAAATTTCCCTATTTAATACCAATAATTATACAGTTTCGCGTAAATATTTCCATTTATTAAGTATCATTTGTTTGCTCACAGTTATATCGTTGTAAGTAACTAAAGATAATCCTTATTAAACACTAATAGCTTCAACTATCTATTCTAAGTGTTGTGTTCTGGTTAATGAACGCTTGTAGTGGTAATAAAAAGGCAAACCACGATATGTGAGAAAATAGAGTTATATTCACAGGAAAGAGTATTTACCAGAGAGAGACAGTTTGTAACAAGAACATAGGATTAGTGGATAGAAAAAGGATATTGTCCAACACTAGTATTGGATTCCGTTATAAGGAATGGCTGTTCACCTGCCAGTCTGCTGGTATTAGTAGCTACTGCAATATATGGCAGATGGACTAGCTCATTGTGTCGAAAAGGTAGGTGATACCCTACACTTAGTAAGATTGATTTACAGTTTTATGGCATCAAGTATTCTGGTAAAATACTAATAATACACCGATCTCATCACTGCAGAGGGGTAAAACTTCCCTTACGAGTGTCCTGGATATGACACAATACAATCTAATGGTGAGACTCCAGGAATGCTGAAGCTTTGGGGAATGGGGAATGTCCCATCGATCTCAGGTCCACTCTACCCAAGAGTTGTTGCAATTGATAGGGTCCTATTTATGGCTCAAATAGAAAATAGCTATGTTCTTTTGTTAAACTGAATTGTTTGAAATAGATCTGTTTTGACAATCAAACTACCTACTTATACTAAAGTTAATTGTTTGAAAGGGAACTGTTATGAAATTCAACTGTGTGTAAACAAAAAACCTTTCTTATGTTAAACTGAATTGTTTGAAATAGAACTGTTTATATGTATAAATTTCGATTTGTCATTATATAACCGATACTAGTTGATATGCCATAAAACCAAACCAAACCAAACCTAACCAATGATATCTATTTGACTCATATATAGAATCCTAGCTTGGACTACAACCCCGTGTATGAATGGATCTGGCGGTAATATCAATGAACGGTTACACCCCAATCCCCATAGCTACAAAAGTGGATAGAGTGTTACCCCTTTGTTGGGTACAAAGTTATTGTATTCTAAGGCTTACTAACAGGTCAGTCTCGTTCTTATTGTTGGAGATTTTTAAAAAAGCAGTA
This sequence comes from Sepioteuthis lessoniana, assembly GCA_963585895.1. Taxonomy (NCBI): domain Eukaryota; kingdom Metazoa; phylum Mollusca; class Cephalopoda; order Myopsida; family Loliginidae; genus Sepioteuthis; species Sepioteuthis lessoniana. The sequence goes on along the minus strand of CAUZXS010005813.1, from coordinate 96,937 downwards.
AAATTTGGAAAACATTCTTTCTCTTCAATTTATTTTTATTTTTTGAATCATTTTCATATCTTATATCTTCTCAGCATTGGTCTATTCGTTTGCTTACAATATCCTTCTTTCTCTTTTTTTATATAGCCTTTTTTTTCTGATATTTTTCACTTATGTTTTATTGCGATCCAATCACTAAAATAATAACACGATTGTTTTACCATATTTTTTTGTGGCTTGTATTGCTCTTATTTCATTTGCGTGTGTCATTGGATCGAAAGAAATATTAAAAAAAAACACTCACCATAAAATAAAGCTTCTTTACTTAAGCATAAAAAAATCAATAATAAATTTTAAGGATCTTTTTAAAACCGATTAGATTGCTGCATCTTTTCTTTTCGGTCCTTGAAACAAATGCCTTTCCTCTTTTTTTATTATTTTTCTGACAAATTCTCCAATGAACCTTTCCTTTAGCATTTATTTATCTACGACTCACTCGACAATAGCTCAGCCTTAGTATAACTTTAAAAAAAAGTGTAATATCTATCTAAGCAACTGCTCCAACATAGATAGAATATGACACAAAGTCAATTTAAAAAAAAAATACAGCTGATTGAGAAATCAGAATGTTCATTCACCTGGATTGGTTACCTTATTAAGAACCTAGTTAGCCCTTGTATTTACTAATAGCTTGAGGGAAGAACAGATTCTTGCATTTCCCAAGGGTATTAGCATGAATTGAAAGGCGGTGTCCATGGTGTTATGGTTATCGTCGTAGGAAATGGACACGGCGACTCGAGTTCAAATCCTAATCATTGCATTTCACATAGCACTAATACCCTTGTGAAAGGTATGAACCCCCTTATTCTCCCTCCAGCTATGGGTAAATAGTAGAACGGACTAGGTTCTTCAGCCTTGGTGAGGTAACTAGTCTAGGAGAAGGAAAACTCTGAATTCAAACCAGTTAAACTCCGCTTAAAAATTAACCTTGTGTCATATCTTGCCGGTGCGGAGGTGTTGGTAAATAGGATTAGCATGAATTGAAATGCAAACAGCTTCGACCAGACTTTGAACTAGGGTCGCCGATCCTATTTCCTTCAAAAACCATCACACTAAGCGCTTTGTAATACCAGTACGAGAAATACTTTTTAGTATGATATTGTTAGAATTTCTTCAACCTACTAAAAAACATATTCATTTATATCTTCATCAGCTATATAATTGTTTTCATCCCTTCATCGTCGTAACTATCGTTTGCCTTTTTCTGAGCTATAAAATGGACGTCTTAATAAATAGTGCAAGTGATGATTCTATGATTAGGTGCATTTTTATGAAAGACGCCACTTATTCCTTCCACAGGAACGAATTAAAATTCTGGCTTATGAGAAGGTCCTTGCGTCAGGCAAAAACTACTTTTTTTTCTAGCTAGGGACTGATATAAAGCGAGTTACCATACGAAGGACTGATATAAAGATTACTTTTGGAATTACGCTGCATGGACAACCTAAATACCACCATCAAGAGTCTTGAGATATTATTTGTATGTGAAAATAGATGAGATATTTTAGCAAAGCCACAGGAACAAACGATGGAACTCAGCAAATACAGTCAAAAATCTGCAGTCGAAGATAAGTGTATTGCCAAAAACACCTGAGCAGTCACCACATTAACGCAAATAAATGACCAAAAATACACGCGGAAAGGATTCATATTATCACCACAGACATCCTTGCAAAATTATTTTAATTCAATGTCATCATCTGTAATAATACCAGAATATATATATATATATATGTATATATATAATGTAAAAAATTATATATACATATATATATATATATACTAATAGAAGAATATATATATATATATATATATATATTGTAAGAAATTATATATATATATATATACTAATAGAAGGATATATATATATATATATCTATATATATATATATATGTTGTAAAAAATTATATATATATATATATTGAAAAATATATTAAAGTATGTTCATCTGAACATACGGCTTGTAAAAGACACTCGGCATCTAGTTTGGTTTCGATCTCCTCCTGAAGGAAAATTGGTCTGAGGTATTAAAAAAAGTCCAGGCCACTAGCAATCTCTAAATATGAAGGAGGCTCTCCTTAAAGAGCAGATCTGAAGTGTGCAGCTCACACATCAATATCCTGCTCTTTTACCGTTTTTACGTACTCTCTCACCCGTGCACATTTCTACTTAATCTAGAAAGTGCCCTACTCCAGTTCGGCAAGGGTAAACAGGTCCCTTTGGTTAGGCTGGATATCTGTCACTGTCATCCGTCCGAAGGCGGCTAAAGAGTACGGAACGCGTGGCCACGGTACCATTCTTTGCGTCTTAGTTTCCAAACTGTGTGTGAGGAACACGATGAAACCAGCGACTTCAAGAAGGAAGACGCCAAGAAGGCCTTTCCGAACTTGAGAAGTGTGCACTTGAATGACACACATGGAGAGCCCAAAAATGAGAGCTCCTTCTGTCGTGAATGTCTGCAAAAATTTCTCTCGGCTTCAGACGGGTCTTTTTGATAGCCGGCAGTAATGAAGTGGACCGAAGTAGATAACTTGGTCGATGATGTCAGCGTGACGAAGAAGGAAGGTCACTTATTATAGCCCCTTGTATGAGGTGTCTCGATAACGACAAGGCATCGTTCCTCTGACTGGTAATTCGGAATGCCCTCTGGGTCGGCAAGAGGTGGTTTTCAGTGTGTCTGGCAAATTTACCAGAGTGGGTCAGGTTGGCTGATATGGAGAGGTCGATCTCATACGCCTTCTTTCACTGCACAGCCGTAGTGCAAGCTTCTTGAAGACTTCATGTTTCGCATGCTGAATTGAAAGTTCTTTGACCTGGAAGCGAGTTCTGTATGTAGCAATGTAGTGCCGCCACTGAACAGGACCGAACACTGTTTCTCTGCTTACTCGGCATTATGAGAGTTTTAGTTTGGACGATAGCGACAGAAAGAAGTCCACGAAGGTGAGTCTTTCACGTCTCAGTCATTGATGGATTTTTACAAGCAACAAATCAAAATCAAAATCGTATTTGAGAGACAGAAACTCTTTCCTTTGGAGTTTGGCAAAAAGGTGAGTGAATGTTACACGCTTGTGGAAGATCCTTGAAAATACCAATGGCAACCCATCCCAGAGAAATGAGACTAGTTTTTACCAAAGTTGTTTGATTTAGCTTATGTACGTGGTGCATTCAATAAGTTTCTAGACTTTTTTTGTAAAAGCATTAGAATTGCTGGAGACCCTTGAAAGTTCACTATGTTATTGCTATACATCTTATGAGATGACTGACCAATTTTTATGATTTCAGGTTCAAATAAACAGTCACAGCAGAAATTGGAATACACCCTACTAAAGCCCGATTGTCAAAGCTTGTGAATTTCAAAAATGCAATCTGACACTTTAGAAGAACGATATGCAATAAAATTATGTTTTAAACTTGGAAAAATGCCACAGAAACGTATGAAATGCTTCCGACTGCTTTTGGAGCATCTTGCATGAATCGAGCATCAGTTTTTGAGTGGCATAAGATATTCAAGGAAGCCAGGGAGTCTGTGAGGGATAATGAGAGGTGTGGGAGGATTAAGGAAGTCAGAACACCAGAGTTGATTGGCCAAAGGGTTAGGGTTAGGGTTATTATGTTGAGGTTTTAAGGGATTTCAGAAAGAGATTCCGTCGGAAGAGGCCAGCACTTTTCAAATCGGATCTGTGAATTTTCACCTGGACAACACACCAGTCCACAACTCCATCCTTGTCATAGAATATTTGACCAAGAGGGGTATCAAGACAGTTCGTCACCTTCGCTATAGTCCAGACCTTGCTCCCTTTGATTTTTGCTTATTCCCTAAGCTCAGGCTGTCGTTATGAGAGAATTTAGGAGATGAAAGAGACTGTGACGAAGGTCATTGACACGCTCACACAAGAGGACTCTTATGGGGCGTTCCAGAAGTTTTTGTCACGGTACAAGTGCATTGCAGCAGGAGGAGATTACTTCGAAGGGGACTAGAGTTTCATGTGTTTACTCTCAATAAAAGTGCCCATACGAATAACGTTTGGAAACTTATTTAATGATCCTCGTATATTAGTTCATCAGTCCGATTTTTGATCCTGTTTTTTTTTTGTTTTTATCCTTTCCCACCCCATTTAGAGGACAGACACTCTAGTTCTTCGGATCTAGAGGAAAGTTATTTTTTCTTCCGACACTATTTTTTTGACCGAGGAATTAACTTTTCGATCATATTAGACAGCGAGTCAAGAGAGTACTGTCATTTTTTAATTGTATATATTTCTTATTCTTTTGTTTCATTTTGTTGGGAATATTTTATTTTGTAAATAAATTTCTTCAGAATCCCACTTTCTCCTCACAATTATATAAATATGTCATTAGATTAGATATGCATTGAACGACCGACTTGTTTAAGAGACTGTAGAAGGAAATATTTCTGAATAATTGCGTCGTTATCGTGAATGGACTATTGTAGTATGTTTTGGGTCAGCAAATGGAACTAGTTAAGTAAAAAGTTGCATTAAAGATGACCCGCCTCATCCCCTTTTATTTTACGGCCTTGTGCCAAATTTGTATTTCTATACAATGTTGAGCGCATTTTTCCTTGCGTTGTTCATATGAGATAAATTTTGTCTCTCCTTGTTAGTCTTCTCTTACTCGTTTAAAGTAAATTTAAGGCGATTATCTCTCATACAAAGGCTGAAAACTATCACCTATTCATTTTATTATTTATAATGAATATTCAACTTCGAATTGTTTGATTTGAATTGGTTGCTAAAGAAAAGCAACATTGATTTTTTTAATCTATATAAATGGATTTATTTATTTGAATTTTAAAATGATAACCGGAGGTTATTAAGTGAACAAAAAGATAATATTTCTGCATAATGCTTGCAGTTTCTTTTTTATTGAATTTTATCCTATCCAAGAAAGGATAAATTATTTTTATTTGATATGTTAAAACCAAGAGGGACCTTTAACCTATGATTATTCCCCAAGTGAAAATCAATTGAATTTCGAATACAATAGAAAGTATTTAATTTATTCAAATAAATATTTTGCAGAAAGTGTGAATTCAATTTTTATTTTGTAAAAGCTAATTGTCAGTTGTTTTTTTTAAAAGAATATATAGAATACATATAAGTTTTTTTTTTTATAGTTTTTTAATGTCTTATGCGGTGAAAGAGATTTTTTATTGTAAAAAATAATGAACTTTCAGAACATTTTGAACTCCAAGAATATAAAGAATATAAGAAGTAAGTACAGTTTATTAAATTTTACCAAATCCCGCATTAAAGAAAGAAGACATGTTGAAATATTGAGAGCCTCACATTTTACAAGTCGAAGCCTTAAAAGCAACAAGAACATAAAAATAAAAGGAAAATAAAACAATATGAACTGCATAAGAAACAGAAATATCTTTTTTCTTTAAAAAATTATTTTGAAAAAGTTTTATGGTAAAAATTTCTAAACTCTGGAAAAAGATATTATCAGTGAAGAAATTGATCAATTAAAATTTCATAAACTTCATTTCTATATTACATATTTAGCTTATGAAAATTACATGTATTCGTGAATTGTCCCGGCGACAACACCCCACGAGACACCAACTGTACGGACACTTGCCCCCCATCACGAAAACTATACAAGTTAGACGAACCAGACACGCGAGACACTGCTGGAGAAGCAAGGACGAGCTCATAAGTGATGTACTCCTATGGACCCCAACATATGGCCGTGCAAAAGCAGGACGACCAGCTCGAACTTACATACAGCAACTATGTGAGGACACAGGATGTAACCCTGAAGACCTACCGGAGGCGATGAGTGATAGGGAGAAGTGGCGAGAGAGGGTCAGGGAAATCCGTGCTGGCGGCACGACGTGATGATGATGATGATGATGATGATGATGTTTTTAGAGCATTTTTTCTTGTGCTAATTAAAGTGACAAAAATTTACTCTTATTCTTTTACTTTTATACACATGCTACACAGAATATTTTTCCCCCTCTCAACTTTTTTTCATTTTTTTTAATTGTTGGGTTTTATGGCATGTCAAACTTGGTTGATTATTCTACACCAAATCCATTTTTATATAAACAATCAGTTCTATTTAAAACAATTCAGTTTAGCATGAGTGCACAGTTTCATTGTCAAAAATATTTCTATTCCAACCTATTCAGTTGTGTTAAATAGTTCTAATTCAGCTAATTCAGTTTAGTATAAGTATAGATTTTGTTTGCACGGTTAAAATTCAAAGCAGTTCTATATTAAGCAATTCAGTTTAGCGTAAGTGCAGTTTCAATATCAAAAACTGTTCCATTTCAAACAATTCAGTTTGGAATAAATTGCAGTTTAGTTCTATTTAACCCATAGAAAGGGCTCTATCAGGTGCTACCATTCCGGGCCAGAGTGGACCTGGGAGCATCCTACAGTCGCATCCGACTGAGCAATACTTTTTTCAATATATATATATATATATATATATATATATATATATATATAAAGTAAAATCTCCATCTTCCTTAACATCATCTGCTGACTTGGCATTTGATAATATTAGGTCATGTATATATATATATATATATATATATATATATATATATATATATATATATATATATAACCTAATATTATCAGCAGATGATGTTAAGGAAGATGGAGATCCGTGCTAGTGCTATATATATATATATATATATATATATATATATATATATATATATATATATATATATATATATGAAAGTGTGGAAATATGATAAAACACCAGTTCTCCTGAAGAGTATTTTATTTATTGTTAGATTACTTGCCAACGTTACACGTGTGAAATATATATATATATATATATAACAAGCTAGATACATACACCTATGCAAGAACGAAATAAAAAAAATAAATCTTTAAAAAATCCAGATATTTTCATGGACCCATTGATTTTAATATATATATATATATATATATATATATATATATATATATATATATATATATATATATATATATATATACTTTTCTTTCATTATTTTCCCATTTCTTTTAAACTTTCACCAAATTTTTGATACTGCTGGTTATGAACAATAACCTGGCCCCTGAGTCGCCCCTTTTTAAGGGAATGCTGACGTAGCCCGTGGTATTTTTGAAGTTGTCGGGCGTGTCTGGGCCACAGCCTTGCGCCTTGCGCCTTGATTCAACTAAAAAAAGGCCTTGTGCTACACTCGTGTGTCTGTTGTGACTTTCGTCATATATCAGTACTGAAAAATCTCTGTTCCGTGCTGAGATTTTTCAGGGGACTGTCTAGCATCCGTGCTGGACAGTCAATTCCTTGAGTCTTAGGGGACCGTCCCCGCTAGACTTGAACCCTTTGTGGGGAGGGGTTCTTTTTTAGGTGTATGCTGACAGGGTCCGAGGCATTTTTGAAGCCACCGGGAAGGTCTGCGCTAGGGTCCAGCTCCCGGGTCCACCTAAGAAAAGGCTTTGTGCCACACTCTTCCCTCTGGTGGGGCTTTCGTGAAATATCAGTACTGAAAGATCTCTGTCAGTAGTAAGACCATTTTCGGACGTAACACCAACAGCGCAAGACTTATAATATTTGTTAAATTTTACCACTTCAGTTAATAAACAGTTAACTCAATTTCCCTGTATATCTCTTCCTTACTACGTTACTACACTTAACATCTCCCTCAATGTTATGTTGTAAAAATCTCGATTACTTTGGCAACACAATTCTCGGTACCAAGAAATAAAACCCGTTTTTTAGCTAATTTGATGGTGCTGATTCTGAAAATGACCCAAGTTATTTATGATTGGTTAGAGTTTTTGCTATAAATTAATTGCTTATTTTTGGAAAAAAAGATTAATTTACGATTTTGGGATCGCAAATGTTACCTTATAAAGATTGTAGAAACCCCCCATTTTTTGTTCGGTCGAACAATTTCTGTCAGCTACATGAAATAATAAGAAAAAAAATTTTTATAAGAAAAATATGTTTTTGAGTCCAAATATTTAAAATAGATGTAACGAATTTTTCCTATTTATTTCCAAGATTCAAATTAACAGGTAAACCTTATCAGTAATACACTTTAATAAACTCGATAATTAAGGTGACAGAAAAAAATGGAGCCCGAAAATCCTCTGTTTGTTATTCATAAATTTATCTAATCACTTTTGTCCCTTCCCTATGGAAGGAAACCAAACACACTCACAGCTTTTGCTTTCACTGTTGGAAAGAAACTCCAGCTAAAGACATCCCAATTGAATGCATCTATTCAATTGTACATGATGATCATGAAAATGGTTTCAGCATAACATTAGAAAGCTCATTAGGGATGATGAATTGGTTAATTCGAAGAATGACTTGAAATTACGCTCTTGGACATCGTTTGTTGACGAGGTGAATAACGCGCAAGGAGTTAGCGGAAAAGCTGTTGAAAAGTCGGCCCGACATATGTGCTAATATGAGTATTAAGGTTTATTTTTTCATAGCCATCAAGATAAGTTTCAGGATAATTGCGGTGATGTAAGTTATGAGCAAGGAGTACGATTCCAGAAGGATATCAAAACAATGAAAGAGTTCTACCTTGGACGGTGGGACTAATGAATGATGGCTGATTACTGCTGGAATATCACAAGGGATTTATATGACATTGAATATGACAGACAAACAAAAAAAAAAAGTAAATTTTTACCATAGTTCTTATGTTCACGAAGGTTTTATTTCTGTTGTTAGTTTATTAAATGATTTGCTGAAATACTTCTTGGTCTTAGTATATTCAATCGTGGTAATTTTTAAAGACTTAGGGTCTGATTGCTATTGCAAAAATTGTATTTCTCAATCAGATACTTGTTGGTTTGAAAACAACACAACACAGAACACAACAGTTTGCAAAACCTCTGATTAAAAACGGATTAATCATTAATGATACAGCAACCATTTATCACTAATATTAATATTAATTACTAATATCATTCTTGATTAATGTACTAGATACTCATCATGTCACGCCGCCTGCGCGGATATCCCTGACCGTCTCTCGCCATTTCTCCCTATCATTCATCGCTTCCGGCAGGTCTTCAGGATTACAACCCGTGTCCTCACATAGCTGCTGTATGTAAGTTCGTGCTGGTCGTCCCACTCTTGCACATCCATGAGTGGGGGTCCACAAATGATCAAATATAGCGAGTTATAAAATTTAACCGTTTAGGTATTTATAACTGACATTAACTTGCCACGATATATATATATATATATATATATATATATATATATATATATATATATATATATATATATAAGATAAAATATTTCATCAATGAAATGAAAATAAAAGCGAATTAGAAATCACGATTGGTGGACTATCCTTTGGTTCGTCTTGTGGGTAGAGTGTTCGCCAATGGTTCAATCCCAGGTCACGTCATACCAAAAACTTTAAAAGTGGTATTTGATGCCTCCTTGCTTAACACTCAGCAATGTAAGGTACGTATCGAGGGAAATTCCTCGAGTAATCGAGGAAAGAAGTAGCGCCCTCTCCTACACCTCGGTGTAGTAGCTATTGAAAAGAGAGCCTTCTGGTCGTCCTCGACTACGGTCGCCAACTTTACTTACTTACTATATATATATATATTTGTTTGTGGTGGGCCGTTTGTTAGGGTAGCGTAGACACGGTGCTTGATGACGGTCAGTTTCTTGCCCATGTTAATATCGGACTTGGTCTGTTGATCACATCGGTGAGGTACAAACAATCACCAAGAACTGTTGAGCACAAACCTACGCTCTCCTGACAAGATATATGTAGTCCAAAACGAGATTAAACCCTATATCTCTATCTATCTAGTTTATATATATATAAACAAAAGTTAGGACTAAAAGCGCTTAAATTTATTAAAATCCAATAGTGTATAGATAATATTTCATCAATAAAATGAAATGAAATATGAATGGATATCATATATAGATATAAATTGACGACTAGTGGACAATTCCTTGGTGAGCCTGCATCGTATAACACGTGCTAAGACGAAACCATAAAAGAAAGTTGACTCCTCCTCTCTCTTTCTCTCTCTCTCTCTCTCTCTCTCTCTCTCTCTCTCTCTGTCCACCCCACTAGATGACCACGATATAGGAATTGAATTTTAATATAAATGGTAGTAAAATTAGAAATAATTCAATCCTTCATTTCTTAAAATAGTATGCATACGTTGGAAGTGATTCCGTTTCCAGAAGTTTTTTCACAGAGGTCAGTAAATTTATTCTACTAAACTGTTCATTTAAAAACGCACATATTTGATTTAAAATAATTATTTCTTACGTCTCTACTATATTTTGTTCTTATATGACATACTCTATATTCCTCATCTATGTCGACATATTTAACAGTAAAAAAAAAAAAAAAAAAAAAACGAAACAAGTATAACCACCCTGGTCGAATGCTTTAGTATACAGGGCAAATAGAACATTTTCTAAAGCTCAGCAGTCTGATTGCACACCCTCATAGCAATATATATATATATATATATATATATATATATATATATATATATATATATATATACATATATATATATATATATATATATATATATATATATATATATATATAATGGTATTAATTGTGTTATGATAGGAGTACGCGACACGATTTAACCCTTGTGTGTCAGTTTTTGCACACAGACATGTACAAGTACGTATGTGAATTTTTTTTGCAATGCATTGCAAACTGATCTTATCTGTGATTCATGAAAAATTTCGTTGCCAAGGTAATATTTTTTCTATTTATTGGAATATAATCATGTCATCCAGTTTGACGCTGTATGTATACGGGGAACTATTTACAATAGAATTAACCAGTTTTATATTTTTTATTTTGTATTTTATAATTTCAGAAATAACTTTGGGATTTCCACCGGTACGGATACTACACTCTGATCTTCTGCAGATTGTACATCACATCCTTTGCAGGATTTTCGATTTATCCCTAGGATTCCAAAATCATTACAATCGCTTTTTTTGTTATCATTGCTATATTTATTTAATAATTTCGTCACTTTTTTCGAAGATTCTCGTTAAAAATCTTTCTTTATTCCATTAAACTATTCACTTTTGTCATTAAATGGTGCAAAAATATTGGGGTATTTTATAGGGGCAGATTGACCCCAGTTTATTTCCAGTTAAGAACGAGAGATAAAAAAGAGATCATGGAAAATATTCTTTCATTATAAACTTATCGAAGAACAGAAAAAATAAGACGATGATTGATGACAAGAAATATTTCGTTTCTTTTCTTTTGCTTATAATATTTCAAGAATTTTCCTTTATTCTTTATTGATTCTTTTAAATATACTTTGAGTTCTCAGGATTTTATGGGTACGTTTCACTTTTTTATCTCTTGAAATAAGATCGCGTATAATAGTTTTTAAAATATATTTTTTATTCTTTAAAACCCCAAAGCAAGTTGTGTAATAATGGAGTGTATATATACACACAAAGACACAAAGAGACACATACCGATGCACATATACAAATACCCCCCATATATATATATATATATATATATATATATATATATATATATACATATATATATATATATATATATATATATATATAATTTTTTTGAATCTGCTTGAGCACAAACATAAGGAATTAAAATTGGAGCCAGATCAAAGAAAGAGTACCAACAAATGAAAATGAAAGAAAGAGAAAAAACGACGGAAATAGAAAGGAGAATGAATATAATTATCTAAGAAAGAAAGAAAGAAAGAATACACTCAAGTAAAAAAAGAAAGAAAGCAAGGAAGAAAGGGAAAATATAAAATCAATGCAAGTCATGAAAGAGACAAATTATTCAAGAAAGCGTAGAAAAAAGTAAGAAAAGAAAAAGAAAGAAAGAAAGAATGAATGAATACTTCAATAGAAAGCACACAAGAAAATAATGAAAGGAAAGAAGTAAAGAAAGGAAAATAGAAACGAAAGAAATATAAAAACCATATAAGAACTGAAAGAAAGAATTCAAGAAAGCCAAAGTAGAAATAATTGGAAAAATGAAAAAAGAAAAAAAAAGAAAGGAAGATGAGAAAAAGCAAGCAATGAAAGAAAGAATTCACAAAAGCGAAGAAGAAAGGTTAGAAAATAAAATAAAGGAAGAAAAAAGAGAGAGAAAAAAGAAATGTAAAGAGTGAAAAAAATGAACAGAAAGGAAAAGAAAGTGCATGGCAACAACTTATAAAGTAAAACCGACTACAAGTTAATTGTGATGATCATAATCGTGGTAGCAATGATGATGTTGGTGGTAGAGTAGTGATCGTCTTAACAGTCAATGAAGGCAAAGATAAAGGCAACAAGTGAGGCCTTGTGTAAGAACGTTAGATTTTAAAAAAAACGGAAGCTTTGTCGTTTATTTTCTATTTGCAGCTGGTGTTGTGGAAAAATGAGAAAATATACCGATTTACAGTCACTTGTGGTTACAGTAGGGTGTCGTAAGTCTCTCCCTCTCTGTAAGAGATTATTTGTCAAATGTGACCACCTGAATAATCACACTAGAATCTCTGTAGATCTTGAAATGATCCCCCGTCTCAACTGACTCTTCAGCCAAATATTCGGACAGCATTTACATTATGTCGGAAAATAGAAGTTTGAAATTCTCCTATATATATATATATATATATATATATATATATATATATATATATATATATATATATATATATTAACCAACCCCTCCGCTCGGGCAGGATATGACGCAAGGTCAATTTTTAAGTGGAGTTTGACAGGTTTAAATTCAGAGTTTTCCTTCTCCTAGACTAGTTGCCTCACCAAGGCTGAAGAACCAGTCTGTCCTACTATTTACCCATAGTTGGAGGGAGAATAATTGGATTCATACCTTTCTAGTGCTATGTGAAATGCAATCAGTCTCGTCCAGGAAATGATCTCGTGTCGTCGAGTCCATTTCCAACGACGATAACCATTACACCCCGGATATATATATATATATATATATATATATATATATATATATATATATATATATATATATATATATATATATATATATATATATATATATATAGGCGAATTAGCAGGCTGGTATGGCAAAACAATATTTTTTGCAAGTAATTGTCTGTCCTTGCATAATCAAAACCCCATACCAACATGGGCATAGCTTCCGAAAAAAAATACTTCTTAGATGGATGATCATAGTGTCGTCAATAACCCAAGGTCATCTCCAAATATGGGTTACCCCAGTATCATCAACAATATCACTAAATTATAGGTTATGGGCAAAAAAGATAGAAAACAAACAAAGGAAAATAAAAAAATAAGCAAAAAAGAAAAGAAAAGAAAGAAAGAACAGAAAAGACGAAAAAAAAAGAAAGGAAAAGAACAAAGGAGACAGAAAGAAAATATTCAACCAAGTAAAGAAAGAAAGAAAAATGTGAGAAAAGAGAAAAGAAAAAAATCAGAACGGAAAGAAAAACGAAAATAACAGAAATAGAAAAAATATAAGCATACATGTAAAAGAAAAAAGAAAAGAAAACAAAAAAATGTAAAGCGAAAGAAAGAAAGAAATAAACAAAGAAAGAAAGAAAGAAAGAAAGAAAGAAAGGAATTCTATCAAAAAGAAAGAAAGAAAACAAATAAATAAAAAAGAAAGAAATCATATCAAAACGAAAGACAAAAAGAAATTATACAATGAAGAGATAGATAGAGAGAACGAAAGAGAGAGAGAGATAGAGAGAACGAATGAGAGAGAGAGAGAGAGAGAAAAGAAAGAAATTATACAATGATAGATAGATAGAGAGAGAGAGAGAGAGAGAGAGAGAGAGAGAGAGAGAGAGAGAGACTATCAGAGATTGGTCAATTGCACTTGTAAATTCATGTACTATATTTTGCTTCTTGCTCCTAATGCAAAACAAATAAACAAAGAAAAAAATCATCCCAAAAATAAAAAAAGTGTAAATAAAAATAAAACAAAATCTAAAGAAGAAAAAAAACAAAAAACAAGCACAGCAGAAAAAAAAACAAAAAAACAAAGAAAGAAAAAAAGAAAAAAGAAAAAAAGAATAAAAGTGAAGATGAAAAAATTGAAAATTCATTGAATGGAAATTTCCTAATAAAATCTTATGCTGCAAACTACTTTTAAAAAATCATAAAAACAAAAATAAATCACCTCACATGAAAACTTAAAAGGAAATTATAAATTGCTTAAATTTAGAAAATTTAAAAAATTAATTAAAATTTTAATTGAGAAAGAATAAAACAAAGATTGATAAACATGAATAAGAAAAAAAGACTAAACACAATGTTAGTGCAAACGTCTTACATATTTAAGACACAAATAAGAATAATTATTTATCTACATGTAATTTTCTTAATTTATTTGCTCATAGTTAACATAGAATAAGCAAATAAGATTCCAACGGAAAGTGCCATCTCGATATTAAATGACAAACTTTATAAATTAATAAACCATTTACCATACATCAGGAGCAATATCTCATCTACTGAAATCAACAGCCAAGTTAGCTGAGGCTGTAGAATGAACTGACTACATCTCTGTAGAAGGGTAAGACCCACCACAAAGAGCATCCTGTGTGCCACTAAACTTTATCTTATATTGAGGCTCAACCCTGGAGATTTTGAGTAATGGGGCATACCCTTTAATCACTGTTACTCTCAGGTCCACTCTGAACGGAGTGGTAATACCTTATAGGGTCCCGTCTATGAGTTAAATAGAACTGTTTGACCATTTTACTGGGTGCAAATAAATGACTGATGCTAAACTGAATTGTTAGTGTTGTATAGCAAGTCTTGAAACCATTTAACGGTGTGCAAATGAATAATTAAAATTGAATCGAATTATTAATGTTTGATAGCAATATTTGAAGCAATTTAACTATGTGCAAGTAAATCTTTAGAACTAACAAAACTAATCGTGTTAAATAGCAATCCTAAAACCATTTAACCGTATGCAACGAATAATTAATACTAAATAGAAGTATATTAAATAGCAATACATGAAAGCATTTATCTGTGTAGAAACAAATAATTTATATTGAATTGGATTATTAGTGCTGGAGAGCAATACTTGAAACTATTTGATTGTGTACAAACCCTCTCATATTCTAGTAGGTAGAGTGTTCACCAATCGACCGGAAGTAGCTATTGAAAAGGGAGCCTTCTGGTCGCCCTCGACTAAAGGGAGACAACTTTACTTACTTACTTACAAACAAATGATTAATAGTAAATAGAATTATTAGTGTTTGTTCGAAATATTTGAAACAATTTAACTGTGTGCAAACAAATGAGTTCTTGCTCGTTTAAAAATGTTTCCAACAAATTATTTTAAAAATTATACATATTTAGCATATATTTTAACAGGATTTGGCATTAAATAACCAACAAGGTTTGATATGCCATAAAACCATTTAAACGAACGGAAAGAGTTAACATACACATGAGACAGGCATGGGCTGCTATTAACAAGTTATCGAACGTATCGAAATCTCTTTGATTAGATAGAACAGGAATTCTTTCAAGTTGTAGTCATGTCAGTACTATTTTACGGCTGCACTAGTTGGACTTTGAGGATAAGCTTTTTGGGAAGTGTACAAGGGTGCTGCATGCTTTTGTTGGAACAAATCATGGTGGCAGCACCCTACAAAACGGCAACTGTACAGCTACTTACCTCCCATCACACAAACCATCCGTGGAAGACGAACAAGGCATTCTAGGCCCTGCTGGTGAAATAGGAACGAACTCATAAGCGACGGTTTCTTATGGACTCTGACACAAGGACTCCTCAATGTTGGCCGATCAGCAACGACAAACATGCATCAGCTGTGAGTGTGCACCGGATGCCACCTGGATGACCTGCAAGGACCGATGGGAATCAAGGTAATCTTTGCTATCAGTACGACTTAATGATGATGTTGATGATATACTTGTAATTGGAAATTCATTTATTTGTATTGTTTACCTTTGTTTACATTTAAAACATTTATTTGAAATCAATTCATTCACAGACATTTTTTAAAATTTTCTCATCGGAAAGAAAATTTTCTAAAAAAATATAATCACTAAAAAATAGCAGGTAAAATATTTTCTTTTGTGTAAATATATTTGTAGCCTGAGGTTAAAAAAGAAATGAAGAAAATACAGAGAATAATATTTTCTCAAGAAAGAAAGAAAGAATGAAAGGGAACAAAGAAAGAAGGAAAGAAAGAAAGCAGGAATGAAAGAAAGAATTAATGGATACAAACAAGCAAAGAAAGAAAGAAAGAAAGAAAGAAAGAAAGAAAGAATAAAAGGGAGCAAAGAAAGAAAGGAGGAAAGAATTAATGGATACAATCAAAGAAAGAAAGAAAGAAAGAAAGAAAGAAAGAACAAAAGGGAGCAAAAAAATAAAGAATAAAAGGGAGCAAAGAAAGAAAGAAAGAGAGAAAGAAAGAAAGAATTGATGGATACAAGCAAGCAAAGAAAGAAAGAACACAAGAAAACAAAGAAATAAAAAAAAGAAATGAACTAAGAAAAATAGGATACAAAGAAAGAAAGAAAAGAAAGAAAGAAAGAAAGAAATACAAGCAAGCAAATAAGGAAGAAAAGAAACATGAATGAATATTAGCAGGTATAAGAGGAAAGAAGAAAGAAGATAGGAGAGGAAACAAAGAAATACAGAATGAATGAAAAAAGTGAGAAAGAAAGAAAGAAAGAATGCAGTCAAAAAAAAAAGAAAAAGAAAAAAAGAAAGAAAGAAAGAAAGGAGAACCTTAACAAGTAAATAATGAAAGAAAGAATGAAAGAAACTCAGAAAAATTGAAAAAAGAAAAAGAGGAAGCATGCAAAAAAAAAAGAGAAAAAAACTACGAAAGCAAAGAAAAGAAAGAATAGAAGAAAGAAAAAATATGCCATAAAACCCAACCAAACCAAATTACATATATCTAATGTACGAGGATCATTAAATCAATTTCCTGACCTTTTTCGTATGGGCACGTTATAGGTAGTTCACACATGAAACTCTTGTTCCTTTCGAAGTAATCTCCTCCGGCTGCAATGCACTTGTACCGTTCCAAGAACTTTTGGAAGGACCCATGGAAGTCCTCTTGTGTGAGCGTGTCAATGACCTTCCTCACAGCTACTTTCATTTCCTCAATTGTCTCATAACGACAGCTTCTGAGCATAAGGAATAACCAAAAACCACAGGGAGCAAGGTCTGGACTATAGGGAGGGTGCGGAACTGTCTTCATGCCCATCTTGGTCAAATAGTCTGTGACAATGATGCAGTTGTGGACTGGTGCATTGTCCAGGTGGAAATGCCACTGACCCGATTTGAAGAATGCTGGCCTCTTCCCTAGGAATCTCTTGCTGAACTCCCTTAAAACCTCAACATAGTAACCCTAACCCTAATCCTTTGGCCAATCAACTCTGGTTTATTGATTTCCTTACTCCTCCCACACCTCTCATCATCCCTCACAGATTCCATGCCTTCCTTGAATCTCTTATGCCACCCAAAAACTGATGCTCGATTCATGCAAGATGGTCGAAAAGCAGTCTGAAGCATTCCATACATTTCTGTGGCAGGCATTTTTTCCAAGTTTAAAACAGAATTCTATTGCATATCGTTCTTCTAAAGTGTCAGATTGCATTTTTTAAATTTACCAGCTGTGAAAATCAGGCTTAAGTAGGGTGTATTCCAATTCCGGCTGTAGCTGTTCATTTGAACCTGAAATCATAAGAATTAGTCAGTCATCTCATAAGATGTATAGCAATAACATACTGAATTTCCATTGTCTACGACAATTTTAAATGCTTGTACAAAAAAGTCTGGAAACTTATTGAATGCACCACGTATATGTATAAAGAGGATTTGGCATTAAATAACTTAATGCGTTTGATATGTCATAAAACTCAACTTTTATTGTTCTGGACTCGATACTTGGTTGAATCTGAATATTACTGAAGTATTTGAGTATTGTTTACTGGTGTAGGTGCTGGGGGTCATTGTTCCAGCTCAGCAAATGAGTCAGAATCGAAAGCTATTTTTCAAAATTGTAAAGTACTTCCAGCGCGTAAGATCTTTCTTGGCAGTCTCTTCCTACTTACATTGACCTGGTCTATGGTAAGTAATTATACATGTCTAGTTTAATAAAATGAGCATAGTTTTAACTTACATTTTTATTTCATATGAGATAACTTTATTGTAATAAACTCATCTGTCAATACAAACATGATTCAATCAATAAAGTATGTAGTACCCTAAAAAAAATTAAAAGAGAGGAAAATGTTCAATAAAAATACAAAGAAGAGATTTTTTTCCTCATGAAAATTTAACAAATATTCTTAATAAAAAAATGATCAACCGAATTATCACATGATTGAAATGAACGAACCAGTAACAGATATTAAAAAGGTAAAATACAAAAGCACAACAGAAAAAAAAAATAAAGAAAGAAATAAACATTATTAAAATAAAAACAACAGTGAAACAGAAGAGAAAACATAATTAAAAAAACGGCTTTTAATAAGATCGTGAAAATGTTGCGGAAGTGATATTTAACAAAGCGAAGAAAAATATAGAAAGAAAATATTGTTTTTAATTTCATAGATTAATTTGAAAACGCCATCAGTATTGGTGGCGAGTTTAGTGAAGTTAGCTTGTTCATATGCCAATTAATTTAAAACTGTTTTATTTAATGTTGATTGATTTAGCACCGGTAACTAATTGCTATGTTGCTCACAACTGATTAAAACGTAGATTTTTTGTTTCGTTTGATTTTCTTGTTTAATGACAAATCAACCAATGTGGGTTGCCTAATGCCGAAGCCATCCCTATAAAACAACAGAAGTGGCAATATTTAACCTATTGCTGGGAGGATTAGGGAGTTCACACCTTTTTCAAGGCTATCAGTCCGAAAGAGAACACAACAGCAAACTGGAGCGCGACCACACTTACTCCGATGTCACAGTCTTTAATATTTGTAATTACGCCCTGGGGTCTCTCCGAAGATCGAATTGTAGTGAGATAACAATCTAATAGTCTCAAGAAATAAGTAAACAACACAACAATAGATTATTTAATTAAATTAACTCTCTCGTCGGGTGAGAACGAACGTCCTACTTTCAGAAAGTTTATTCTGGGAAGAAAGGTTTTTTAATCCAAACTTAGCGCGGTCCTTACCATGTCGGAATGTGAAAATTACCCCCCCGCCAAAAAAAAAAACCGCTAAGGAGGTGCCCGTGATGTAATGGTTATCGTCGTTGGAAATGGACACGGCGACATGAGTTTAAATCCTGGACGAGACTGATTGCATTTCACATAGCACTAATACCATTGGAAAAGGTATGAAACCAATTGTTCTCCCTCCATCAATGGTTAAAATAGTAGAGCAGACTGGGTTCTTCGGCCTTGGCGAGGCAACTAGGAGAAGAAAAACTCTGAATTCAAACCTGTTAAACTCCGTTTAAAAATTGACCTTGTGTCATATCACCCGCGAGCGGAGAGGTCGATAAATATGGGTAAAAATGGAATGTGAAAACCAAACTGGCTGAATGTGGCATATCTCGCATGATGTAAGCCTTCTTTTAAGTGTGTGTGAGTGGGGGGTACAAAAATTGCTTAATTTCGTCCGAATACCCCTTTTCATTGATGAAGCAATAAACCCAGCTTTTACCTCTTTTAAACGTGTGCCAAAGAGCTACCTTGGAGTAGAAGTCACTCTGCACCTGAACTGATTAATTAATTAAGAAAGATAATAATTTATTCTTATACCAATAAACTTAAAACAGTTTTATTTAATGTTGATTGATTTAGTCCCAGATACTCTTTATTACATTGTCCACAACAGATAAAAGTGTGTTTTATAGTAGGATTTATCATGAGATACCCATCCAGCGGTCGGGAAAGGCATATAACCTACACAACTTTTTATCTAAACACATAATCCTTTTTTATTAATCGACACCAGCTACTCAATTAACTGAGCTATGGAAATCGTTGGTTCAGTATAAGCTAATATTCATTGCATGACAGATGTTTTATTAAATCTCACAATTTTCTCACCATAGGCAAAAAGAATCCAAATCGTAAACAACGTAATTTACATTTTACTTCACATAAAGCATTAATCTCTTTACCCCAGCTATGGGTAATTTTAGCTGGGTAGATTGGTCTCTTTAACCGGTAAAGGAAATTTTAAACTCATAGTAGTAGAAAAATCAGTTATTTCGATGAATTTGAGCTTTTGCAAAAACAAAGGCTTCCGTAGCTTAATAAAGAAGCTGGCGGAGATTAACAATTTGAATTCAAACCAGTTGTATCCCACTTAAAAACTGACATCAGTTTTTAAACCAGTCTTAAAATAAATAAGGAATGAACTCAGAAGAATAAGCCAAAGAACAAGGAAATTGATGACCATACTCTAGGCCTGAGAAATGATAATAACAAAGAGCAGAAGTAAGAGGGGGACTCACCTGCATTGACGATTGTGTAGATGCAACAATATAAGGACTTGAGATATACTCACCTAAAAAAAGCCCCCCCCCAATTTCAGCAGCCAATAATAGCAATGGTTATATAAAAGCTTACAGAAAAATAACAAAAGTGAGAAAAAAGAAATTAGAAGAAAAAAACAACAAAAGTTTCTTCTTCAGCTTTTCCAGGTCATCTCAGGGTCAATTTCACCAGTATTTCAAAAAACAAACTAGTGAAATTGACCCCCAGATAAGCCGGAAAAGCCTAAGAAAAATAAACTTGAAAAATGAAACTAAATATTTTCGATAGCAGCATAAAATAGTGCCATGGCTAACAAAGGCATGGGCAGCTGTTGATAAGCTATTGTTCATAAGGATATCAGACCTGACCGATAAAATGAAACGCAGTTTCTTCCAGGCATCGGTCGTATCGATACTGCTATATGGATGCACTACTTGGACGCTAGCTAAACGGCCGAAGGAGAAGCTAGACGGCAATTACACAAGAATGCTGCGAGCAATATTGAACAAGTCCTGGCAGCAACACCGAACAAGGCACCAACTATACGGCCAACTGCCTCCCGTCACGAAAACTATACAAGTTAGACGAACCAGACACGCAGGACACTGCTGGAGAAGCAAGGACGAACTCATCAGTGATGTACTTCTATGGACCCCCGCATATGACCAAGCAAAAGCAGGACGACCAGCTCGAACATACACACAGCAGCTATGTGAGGATACGGGATGTTGTCCTGAGGACCTGCCAGAATCGATGAATGATAGAGAGAAGTGGCGACATGATGATGATGATGATGATGATGCTCAAGCGAAAATTGATAATGCACTATCAATTAGTAAGTGTAGATTTTGCGGAGACATAAACGATTAATTAAATGGTAAGTGAAGCAGAAAATTGAAACAAAAGGAGCAAAACACTAGACACTATTGGAGTGGGAAAAGAGATCTCTGAGAATTGAGCAAGAGATTAAAATTTGACCATATTACCAAATGATATATGGAAAAAAAAACAGTCTTAGAGAATGAGAAGCATAAAATTTACTGGGATTTTTGAGATACACACGGATCACCTAATCCTGGCCAGAAGACCAGACTAAGTGATGATTTACAAAAAAGAAAGAAAAAAAAAGAAAAAAAAACAAAAACAAAACATAAACAAACAAACAAACAAACAAAATTTATGTAGTTCGATTTTGCTGTTCTCTCAGACCACTGAGCGAAAATAAAAGATAGCAGAACCTTGCAAGAGAACTATAGAACATAAGAGTGACGGTGATACCAGTGGTAGTTAAAGCACCTGGAACGGACCCAAAAAGCTTGGACAAAAAGACTGGAGAAACTGGAAATCGGAGAAAGAATTGAAACCATTTAGACCACAGCAGTGTTTTAATCGGCTAGAATACTCAAAACAGTCTTGGAGACGTGAGGAGGCATTCTGTTACTCAGATTTCAGTGAAAGACAGCCATCGTTATTTGGTGTGAAAAACTCATTAGGAGTAAAACACTACTACTACTACTAGGACTACTACTACTACTACTACTACTACTACTACAGCGACTAAGAAAATGATAATCTGTAATGTATCTGGGTTTGAGCTGTGAGTAATACCAATAAAGAGGTACTTCACGCTCGCCAAAACTCCAGAACTGGTTCCATACCATCAGACACAGTTTCGTATCATTCCCAGGACACCATCTTTTTTTTTTTTTTTGGTGGGGAGGGTGATCTTTCCCTTCTGTAGGAATTGCAGACAGTATATTCAAAGCCCCGTCGACTGAGTGGTATTGTGATCTGAAGATGAAATCAAAGCTGATATAGTCCCGGAGATTCTGCTTGTGAAAAAAGATTAACATTGATTAAATGGACGAAATTTGACTGAAGAATTAATTTACAAGTAGGTTGATAATAAACATATGTACACTTAAGTTCATTGCTTAATAGATCGAGCTTCTTCTTAAGATATTGTCAAACTGAATAACAATGCACTTGCTTTTTATAGTATGCTACCTAACTTCAAAGAAGCACAAAATAGTTGATGAAAGAATGTAATTACCGATGGTTAATTAATGTTCATTGTAAGTAGCAAATGTAAGTTTTATTTTAGCTTGTGTAAATTAACTTAGCTGTCTGTTTCTGTACAAATTACAGGAAAAACATTATTTACATTTCACCTAAACACTGTAAAAAGTTTGGTTCATCGAAATAAAGTTATATATTAACATCATTTTCAAGTGTTAAAATGAGTTGATGAAAATATTGTCACGACACTTTAAAACTAAATATCTTATACAATAATTGTTACAACAAAGCCGCTAAGAGGTTTTTGTTTATTCTCTGCACCACTACCGGACAAGTACGGCACAAGGCCTTTTTTAAAGTGGGTCCAGACGCAGGGCCGCAGCCCACACGCATCCAGCAAAATCCAAAAATAAGTTCAGCCCCGTCAGCATTTCCCCAATGGGGGCGCCTTAGACGCGAGGATACAAAATAGCAAACAATTGGCAAAACAATTGGTGAAGCCGCTAAGAGGTTGCTGTATTTATCCTACGTCCCACCAACGTACGAATATGGCACAAGGCCGTTTTTAAGGTGGGTCCTGTCGCAGGGCCGAAGCCCAACGCGATAGGCAGTTCCAAAAATGCCGCGGACCCCGTCGGCATTCCCCTTTTCGGGGCGCCTCAGGCGCTGGGCGATAAACCCAACCCCTCCGAAGAGGGTTAAAGCCTGGTGGGGCGGCCCCCTGAGGCCAGAGGTGATGTATCCAGTGGTGGAACACACCCGACCGAACCGCGCAACGCTACCACGGCCGGTCGAGAGCGCCCCACCACAGGACACAAAAAGAACGCTCGCCGCTAAGAGGTTGATGTTGTTTACATTGGAAAACATTTAATATAGATAAATGTATTATGACGTCATGATCGAGATCTGACTTTTGATGAAAGTTAGAAGGAAGTTATTTACGAAGTAACAGAAACTCACCAAAATGTGAGTGAATAGAAAATGCTCCTTTAGTCATTCTCATTTCCACCGAGCAGTTTAACTCCTTGCTTGTTTTGGGGTCATCAGGAGAGAATGTGCACCGTTTCGGGGCCTTCCTCTCTACGGTTTTATTTGCATATCGCCCCCCATTCACTCACTGAGGCCTCATTATAGCATCGTATCAAATTTACGTCAAACGGCGAAATGTAAATTTTCAAATCTGCACGCGTTATTGGAATATTGTTACGCATTCGCGAGCAGGTGATATCATGACACGTTTATTTTGAAATGTTCCACGGGACGTTTCTTTTATTCCATATCCACATTGAACAATTTTCTGTTATTTCTGTGAGGTGTTTAATACTTTTGCTTCTATTACGCCGATTGATTCAAATCAATTCTCATCCAGCTAAAATGTGACATAAAGGTCGTTTTAATTTGGTATGCCTCATATGAATTTGGATAAAAGGTAATTGTGACAATTTCGACACTTCTTTTTCAGTCAAATGGCGTAACTACAGATAATAGCACCATGTGAACATGTCTTTTCTTTCTTTTTATCCATTTTCTGTCTTCTTCTTCGTTACATATTTCAAATAATCGAGTTTTACATGTTAGCCAAAGAGAGCAAAACATTTGCAAACTCAGTACCATTATTACCTTTTGTCAGAGATGTAACACTGTAGCGAATTGGGTACTTATGCATCTATGTTACCGCAAAAAAGCCGAACTTTCCCGAGCCTTTCCGAGCCGATAACGGAAAGAATCGGAACGAAATTTAAGCAAGCAGACGATAAAATAAGTCAACCAATTTGTTGACAAAACGCATGAAGACTAAAAAAAAAAAAAAAAGAAAAAAAAGAAAGAGAAAAAAGACAATTTTTAATGGATAATGTTACCAACCTTTTCAGGAGAAAAAAGAATAAATCAACAATGTATGGTAATTTTCAATATGAAAAAATAGTTTGAATTTTTATTTTATCTATTTTATTGGGGTGGGGTATCATTTTTTGGTCTTTTTAAATAATTTTTTTCGTATTTATGCACTTATTGTACCGTGCAGAAGTAATAATGTGTTAATTTAGAAATCCATCCTTACCATGGGGAGGCGGGTGTTTTGTAACTACTCTGTAATTTCAACTAACAATTTAATAATAATAATCCATGTCCTGCATTTGGTGTTACGGCATCTCCAGGAATAACTTTTTCTCATTTTTTTAGGTGGCAAGGATGCTCACCTGCCCGGCAACTTTTAATTTTGCCAATAAGGTTTTTTTCTTGGCAGAAGTGGATCACCATTTCTGCACATTGTAGATTTTCGCTTAGCTGCGATAAATTCATGTTTACACTTGTTTGTAACTTTGTAAACGAATTGATTGAATTATTCTATCTTAAATTTGATTAGCAAGGCGTTTCGGAATATTCCGATTCTTTCCGGAAACGCTCGGGAAAGTCCAGCTTTTTGCGGTAACATAGATGCATAAGTACCGCGAATTGTCGCAGGGTGTGATTTACTTTGGGTTTATAGCCTATCAACCATTGTAGGTTATTTAATAAACCGTTTTATACATACATATTGAATATATGAGTTCTAAACACATTTTGTAGATAACATGTTAAAACCAGCTTAGGCTCATTTTTTTTACACAAACTTAAATGGTTTCACTTATTTCTATCACATACAAAATATTTTATTTAATATAAATCATTTGTCTGCTCACACTGAAAAGTTTTCAAGTTTTGCTTCTTAACCCTAACAATTCAATTAAACATCAGTCATTTATTCATACACATTTAAATGACCAAACAGTTCTATTTCAAGCAATTCAGTTTAGCATAAGACAAAGTTAGATGGTTCCAAGTATTGTTATGTATCACTAACAATTCAATTAGACATCAGTCATTTGTTTACACACAATGTTACCTCTTCTTCTCTCTTGTCTGGAAGATATTCTTGATATTTTGATTTTCCTTGTCCCCGGACACGTCGGCGACGAGTATGTAAACGAAAAAAAGATTTCGTCCTATTTACCCAATTTGGCTTGTAAGCGATTTTATTTCCTAAAACATATAGATACACGTTTTAAGTGGGCACAAGGCCCAAAAGGTTTGGTGGGGAGGGGAAGGGAAGCAAACTGTATTATTCTGTATTATTGTAGGGAGCCCTAGCTAGCCACAGACATCATCAGGTACTCTGAACACCAAATTCACTCTTGCATCGCCAGGCGCGCAACAATCACCAAAATACATCATTCGCTCGATGAAAAATACCTACTTAAAACCCTAATGAAACGAAATGACCTATATACAATTGGAAAAAGCATGATGGGGGATTGGAGAAAAAGGCCCCGAGAAAACAAAAAATAAACCTCATTTGATTTCCTTCCCATCCCCCTCTATGATGTGGAGAGTCGACTGTTTTCCGATATCCAGAGTAGACGGAAAACAAACCGATCTATTCCTATAGGGGAGGGGGACTAAACTAATCAGGGTAGAAGAAACAGGCGGGGAAGGGCGCGGCCGGGAAATAGGATAACATGAAATACAATAATGTAGGTTCAAGATCCTCAAAAGATCTGGGGCTGGCTGGTGGTTAGGGAAGTAAAAAGAAGGAGGTATGAGGAGGATCTTGAAAAAAAAACCTAACATCTGACTGATAGAGACAATGACACACCTCCCACAACTAACTATGGGGTCAGGAAGTCTAAGAAATACTAAGTTCCTACTTACCAGGGGTGAGGACCCAAGGGACTCGGACTATCGTCACCATGCGCAGGAAGAGGTGGGAAGGATGACTCTAACATTGCTCCCTTGCGTACAACCAGGCTCGTTGCATACACCCACCTTTTGCTGAATGTTATGCGATCCAAGCGTTTTCTATTAGATCTGATTTTGACTTGATGCCTAAAGAACAAGATCAGATCACGATGAGAAAGGTTTGCACCGTCATACAATCCCTTGTTTCGCGTTTACCAAATCACCATTCTAGCCACAGCTAGGATTGCGGAGGGTCAATAATGATAACAAAGAGTATCGACCACAGGTTGAGGAATTATTGCATGGAAACAATGTATTAGAATAACTATCAAAATAAAAGTAAACTAAACAGCAATTTCAACTACATATAAAATACATTAATTCCGTTTGCGTTCAACTAACAAAATAATATAAACACATAAGATTCAAAATATATACGATCAGGACTTTTCAAAGGAGCAATGTTTAACGTGAATACTTTATATAGACACGATAGAAAATTCAAGTTTCTTCTTTGTTGCTCCTTTTCCCGCATGTGGTCATCCCTTTTCTTCTCAACTGCTTGCGCCATGTTTTGTTTTCAACTGTTCGTGGTGCGCTTCTCTATTCAACTGTTACGTTTCAAGTTACTTCATCCCCGCCTTCCAATTCGCGCCGGCTAGGCAAAAGAGGTCTCATTCTTTTTACTCTTGGTGTTTCTGGTCAGCAACCTCCCTCTACTCCTCTCCCAGTGTGTCTGCTGGTGGCTACTAGTGACCGTCACAGCTATACTTACTGTAGGTGACAACAGTTAAATTATTAATCAGTTCAATTTCAAGCAATTCAATTTAGCATATGTCATTTGTCTGCGCTTATTTTAAGTGTTAAATAGTTCTATTTGACCCATAAATAGGACTCTATCTGGGCCAGAGTAAACCTGGGAACGATGCTTATAAAGGGGTTCTTCGCATTACTGGAGCCTCACCATCATATGTTTTAGGGACATATCTAGGACTGTCATTAGGGGAGCCTTACCATTCTGCAAAGATGTTGCCATGGTTCATCGCAGGTTGTGAATACTTAATGTATTATAAAAAGACAGTTAACGGAAGAGATACAAGTCAACAAATTTCAAAATCTCGTCCGGTTGGCTACTTTTAATTGTATATACCTTATCTCACACTCCAGACTTAAAACAGCATTTTATTAAAAGTTATGGAAATCACCAGACTCAATTGGCTATCAACGCGTTTGCGGGGGATGGTCAGGTGATACTGCCCACCCAAAACAGAAGTGGGTCTTCCGTGTTCTGTGTACCCCAATAAAAGGAGCTGTGTTTTAAAATTCGCTCTCTTAAGTAATAGAGATGGAAATCGGTGGATGAGCCGAGGTCATCCAAACTACACTATTGCCAAGATCGGCCAGAATACTGAGAATTGTCCTGGAGATTTGAGGAGACTTACTCTCACTCTGCCTCCAGTGAAAGACCATCAGGTAACGCTTGTGTAAAACTCGAAATGGATAATGATAATAACTTTGAATGAATATTTTGAACTTTGCTGTTGTTAGCATTCATAATGATTTACCTAATCATATAAAATCGGAATATAACTATTTGCTGACGTTACACTGTTTGAATCATTACCATAAGAAATAACACAGATGGATCTAAATGAATTGTCATACTGAGAAGATATTTGAAAATTCAACTGGAACAGTTGTATCGTTGGTTCAATAAAGGTATTCCACAGGTACAAGCCGAAGAATTGGCAAGTCTACCAGAGAGCGATTAACGCTTTCTCCCCGAAGTAGTCAGACACCATCCATTTATATCTTTACCGGTGTCATACTAAAAAGAGTCACTGAGTGTATAGTTCCGGTATAACAGGAACGTAATATGGAAATTAGATTGCGTACAAGCAAGAGTGATAAAAATAAAATAAAAAATATTTCTATTACGGGGGGTGGAAGATTGTAAAAATTAGGATGAACTAATTTACTAAAAAGAAAAATGAGAGGAGATCTAATTGAATTTTCAATATAATTAATAGAATTTCTAATTATAGCGTTTTTTTTTTTTTTAATATTTCTTCTTAAACAATAAATTTACTCTGAAGAAATATTTCAAAAACAAAGTTTACTGATCAATTGAATTTTTTTTTTTTTTTGTTCTCAGAGTAAAATATTTTTGGAACAAATTGTCTAATCAGATAAAAAAAAAACGGAAAAGTGTTTTGATTTTAAGATTAAACAGGATGGGTTCACAAATAAAGTTATGAAAAAGAATTTGAGGGCATTTTTGGGAAATCGCGGATGAATTACTTTACGAAATTTGATCTTTATATAGATATTGTACTAATAGTGTTTAGGTTTTATATCTTCATATAGGTACTGTATTAATAGTGTGTATATTTTATGCACAGATTTTTTTTAAAGGTTGATCTGAAAAGATAATAAAAAGCGTGGAAATGCCAAAAGAGTCATAACAAACAAATAATTATTAAATCTCAAGAGAGAAACTGAATCTCTTTTAATTTTGGCACAAAACATCGCCATAAGGACCAATTATGTTAAAGCGAAAATCAATAAGACGCCACAGAATAGTAAGTATGGGTTATGCAGAGAAAGAGAAGAAACAATCACATGGTAAGCGAAAGTATCAAACTAAAACAAATAGCGTATGACTTGATGGGAGAGGTGATTCACTGAGAATTGTGCAAGAGATTGAACTTTGAATATATTTCCAAATTATATATGCACAAATTAGAATCTGTCCAAGAAAATGAGATGCATAAAATTCTTTGGGATTTTGAGATACAAACGGATCACCTAATCCTGGCCAGAAGACCAAACGTAGTGATGATTAACAAAAAAAGACAACTTGCCGACTAGAGGACGTTGTCGTCCGGAGGATCAAGAGTGAAAATAAAAGAAAACGTAAAAGTAAACAAGTACTTAGACCTTACTCGAGAAATAAAAAGGCTATTGAACATGAAAATGACAGTGATACCAATTGTAATCGGTGCACTTGGATCGGTCCTCAAAAGCTTGGTAAGGGGCCTGGAAGAGTTTGGATGACAAACATGAACCACCCAAACAACATCAATATTAAGATCGCCCACAATACTGATATGAGTCCTGGAGACATGAGACTTGATATCACTCAGACTTTACCTTTGAATATGTTACAACTTCGAATGAAAATGTATACCGTGACCTCTCCCACTGGCGATTAAACCCGTGACCACAGAATGCAGAGCGGAAACTCTACCACAGAGCCATCTATCCACATTGCCTACAAGAGATGCCAAATCAACTACTTATGTTAATTGCGTGGCCTATTAACCTGAATGTGTCTTGCAAGATACATCCGTACTCTTTATAGAGGATACGGTCAAATCCAGGGTCACGTCTTCCCAGGAGGATTGGAAATACCCACCCGCGTGATTATTATAACGTCAAGGGCAATGATATAGATGTCATCATCATCATCATCATCATGTCGTGCTGGTAGCACGGATATCCCTGACCCTCGCTCGCTACTTCTCCCTATCGTTCATCGCCCTAGGCAGGTCCTCAGGACAACATCCCGTATCCTCACATAGTTGCTGAATGTATGTATGTTCGTGCTGGTCGTCCTGCTTTTGCCCGGCAATGTGTGGGGGTCCATAAGAGTACATCACTTATGAGTTCGTCCCTGCTTCTCCAGCAGTGTCCTGCATCTCTGGTTCGTCTAACTTGAATAGTTTTCGTGATAGGAGGCAGGTGGCCGTACAGTTGGTGTCTTGTGGGGTGTTGCCGCCAGGACTTGTTCAAGATTGCTCGCAGCATTCTTGTGTAATTGCCGTCTAGCTTCTTCTCCAGCTGTTTTATTAGAGTCCATGCAGTGCATCCATATAGCAGTATCGATGTGACCGCTGCCTGGAAGAAACTGCGTTTCATTTTATTGGTTAGGTCTTATTTCCATATAATCGATAGCCTATTGATAGCTGTCCATGCTTTCGTTAACCTCGTATCGATGTCCTTTTCGGTTGATGCGACGCTGCTTCCTAGGCAAGTGAATTTGTCTACTAGTTTAAGAGGGGTTCCGTCTAGAGTGGAGATGTCCCCCGTTTGATTATAGCACATATATTTCATTTTGTGTGCATTGACATAGAGGCCTATGCCTGCGGCTGCTCTTTCCAGACTATGCAGTAGTGTTTCGGCTTGGTCGGGTGTATTTGCCAATATAGATGTACATTTCTCTTTTTTATACATTTTTCTTTTATAGGTTGAGGAATTATATTGTGAATTGAATTATCACTACCTGTGGGGGAGATCACGGTATATGCAGCTGATGAGACCTTATAAGGTCGAAATAGCTGTCCAGCGTTTCTGTAAGTAGTGTTCAAGTGTTTGCCAGATTTTCTTGTCATAGTAATTCAATACTAACGAAAACTTCCCTCTCCGTGACTGATGTTTTTAAATGAAAAAGGCAAATTAGAATTAAATTCTAAAATCTCAAATTACATTGAAGTAGATTGGTTTGTTTTGTTTATTATAAGTATTTCAATCTTCCTGGGTTATTTAATGCCACATCTATAATTGTAGAAGAACAATAATAATCGCCCACAATACTGAGATGACTCCTGGAGACACGAGACTTGATATCACACAGACTTTACCTTTGAATATGTTACAACTTCCAACGAAAATGTAAGGTTTTCTTTTTTAGGTAGAGCAATAATATTGTGAACTGTTGGATCAGGGGGTTCATACCTTTCGCAAGGGTATTAGTCCGAAAGTGAACGTCATGCGTTACCAGAGTTTGAACTTGCTTACTACGATGTCACAGTTAGACACATTAGCCACAACACCATGAGACCATTTCTTAAGGGAAATGGTTCAGTTTTCTTTGGTAATGGTTTTATAAATTTCTCCGTTGCTATTGCAAATCAGTTTTTTGCCAAATAATTATACATAGAGCTTAACTACCGCTGTCGGCAGCCTTTCCTGAATCTACTGTCACACAAGAAAATGTTAAAAGATAGGGAGATTTTCGTCAACACAATAATGTTAAAATTCTTTCTTTTGGAGACATTGGAGTGAGTCAAGATAAGGTACTGGTTTTAAATATAGAAATTCCGAATAGGCTCACAATCTCAAGATGATTCTTATCAAACATCTTCCCAACTTATCTGACTCTAAATTTATAGAAATTCTTGTAAAAACCTGTGCACTTGCACGAGATAAATAGAAACAAACAAAAGAATATCTTTTTCTGTTCGACTGTATTTCCACCTTTCTGTCCCATGGCTGAAAAATTTGATTGTATGCATAACAAACGTGAAATTTATTTTTCTCCGACTTTGGTTGACTATTTTCTTCAACTCTCTAGACTCTGCAAACTTCTCGGTGTCATTCATAGCTTTCTACCATCTAAATCTGTTCATAAATCTAACTACCATGGTACTTGTCTCCGGTCTCGTTAGAGACATCCGTGTTAGAATAGAAGAGAACTGCATTTTGATTATCTAATATTTCAGCAATCGTGCAAGGCATGTTTAAAGGGATCGATATCGTAGAATTCCGCACGTCAGTTGACTTTATATTAATTGGGATACATGCTTAGTATATTGGCTATCATCGCATGAAATAGAGGTGCAGAACCGAGTTAAAGTCCAGACTGCGTCTCACTTCCCGTTACTGCCCCTGGAAAAGGCATGAATCCTTCTTTTCCCAACTATAAGAAAATAGCAAGGCAAACTGAATTCTTTGGCCTTAGTTAGGCAATCGGTTAATGAGAGTCAAAACTCTGAATTCAAGCTGAATTTATCCTGCTTAAGATTGACCTTAAGTTGGGTATATATATATATATATATATACCTTTTCATATATATATATATATATATATATATATATAATCTTCAATCCACTAAATCCGGAATACAATTCCGTCAGGACAAATAAATTATTCAAATTTCGAATATTTAAATAATATTCTTATTAGATCTGATGAAGTTCTGTTAGAAATTATTTTAGAGTCTTTAATTCATATCAATGCCCTTAACATATATATATATGAGTTGGTATATATATATATATATATATATATATATATACATATATATGTACATATACCAACTCATCCTAAAAAGTCAATTTTTTTAGAGGCATTTAACAAGTTTGAATTTAGTTTTTTTCTTCTAGACCAGTCGGCTCAACTATTTACTCATAGCTGAAGGGAGAATAGTTCGATTCATACCTTTCCTAAAGGTATTAGTTCTATGTGAAAAGCAAACAGTCCCGTTCAGGATTTGAATTCGGGTCGCCGTGTCCATTTCCTACGACGATATTCATTAGCCAAAAAGTGCTTCCAATTGGTAAATATAAAATTGTAAAATCAGTAATGGTTTATAAAAGCTTCAATAGCTACATGACATAGATTAATAGAAACCAAACATTTTCCTTTTATTTTTCTCTATTTTGGATCGATATGTTTTTTTCGATCGATACGTATAATTATATAAATGAAGTATTTGCCGTACGTCCCACCAACCAGACTAGTACGGTACAATGCCTTTTTTAAGGTGGATTCGAGCACAGGCCGTAGCCGATATTTGTCATACGCCCCACCAGCGTACGAGTGTGGCACAAGGCCGTATTTTAGGTGGGTCTGGTCGCAGGGCCGAAGCTCAGACGCGTCTGGCAGTTCCAAAAATGCCTCTGGCCCCGTTGGAATTTACCTTTTCGGGGCACCTCAGGCGTCAGGCGATAAACCTATCCCCTCCGAGGAAGGTTAACCGCACCCGACCTAACTGCTCGGCATGAACACTGTCAGTCGGGAATGTGACCCATACACTGGAGAGTCACGCTGTGAAAAGCCCAGACACGCTCGGCGGCTCCAAGATTGCCATTTCACCATCCCCTTGAAAAGATTCGCCTCAGGCGCAAGGCGATATGTTCTATGTTTTTTTTCTGTAAATTTGACCATAAAAACTTACTTGGGATTTGGCGGCGCGCTTAGCGTAACGGATAATGGTCGACTCAAGTTCAAATCCTTTTGTTTGCGTTTCACTTCGCACGAAAGTTCATATTAAACTCTTGGACCCATCTGTTCTCCCCATCGCACAAGCCACGGGTAAATAGTGAGGTAAACTGTGTTCTTTAGGCTTTGTAATGCAATCTATGTTGGTGACCCTTATTTCTTACTAGACTCTTTTTATTTCTTACTACATATTCGCGCGTGAGACACTATATTAAACACGACCTATGAATTATTAGTATTAGATAGCAATACTTGAAACTATTATTTGTCACTGCCTCCCACCAGACAGGACTTGACACAAGGTACAACGACCCGAAGGTCTATTAAAGTGGGGGTTTAGGAGAGGGGAGGGTCGGGCACGAGTCGAGGCTCGAGCCATGCTGGGCTATGACGCAGCTCGCCTTCTGGCCTCAAGTTTGCCTTTCTTGGACTGTGTACAAACAAATGCGTTAAATAACCTTAAGGGTTATTTAAGGGTTATATGCCATAAACAAAACCTCAGTGCATTAAATAACTAGACGGGTGGACATGACGTTAAGATTAATCAAGCAAGAAGAAGTAGAATGTTTACCCAAATAATATTCGGCCTTAATGCTTGTAAAACACACTCCAGGGAAAATGGCGAAAGGAATTAGCGTGCATGATAAATTTATGGTAGTTGTAAGTAAGTAAAAGTAAAGTTGACGACCGTAGTCGAGGGCCACCGGACGGCTCCCTTTTCAATAGCTACTACACCGAGATGGGAAGGGCGCTACTCCTTTCCCTGAATTGCCCCACTTTACCCAGGTATCCCAGACCATTGGCAAACACTCTACCCACTAGGCCAATGAGCCGGAGATAAATGTATTAGCTAATAATATTCAGGAATAATATTTGTGAATATTCTGCGTAAACCCACAAAAAATATTTTCCAATCAATATATCTTTAAGTGTCTTTCATTTGATCTCTCTTAAAACTCAAAAAAAAAAAAAAAAAAAGAAAAGAAAAAAAAGATTCTTCAATTGATAGCTCAGACGATACAGACTTTTCCTTCAAGCTACGCCTGAGGTAAATTCTTCCCTCGGGCGAGAATGATGGGAACAGGGAGAGACACTCACTGACCTCTACACGCATA
Organism: Sepioteuthis lessoniana; assembly: GCA_963585895.1. NCBI lineage: Eukaryota > Metazoa > Mollusca > Cephalopoda > Myopsida > Loliginidae > Sepioteuthis > Sepioteuthis lessoniana. The sequence continues at coordinate 62,579 of CAUZXS010005813.1, read as the reverse complement.
GCTGTTTCATTCATTTAGCAAAGACTTTCTTATGGACTGATTCCAACATTTCATTCATATCATTATTATCTGAATTTGCCCAATTTTCTTCAATTCATTTCGTGACTGCAAGAAACAAGTTTTTTTCATTTCGATTATTTTTTTGAAGATTGTATTACTAAGAACAAACACGGTCAATTTTACGTTATTTGCATTTACTCTGCGCTTCGGGCATTGTATGAGACACTGATGGAGTAAAGTTAATTAATTGAATTCACTTTTCCTCCGATATGAGCTGTCTTACCAAGTCTGTCTTACTATCTATCTATCCATAGCTGGAGAAAGAAGAGATGGGTTCGAGCCATTTCAAGGAGTGCCTTTTCCAATTAAATTAGCACTTACTATCTATCCATAGCTGGAGAAATAAGAAATGGGTTCGACTTTTTGACTGAGTTCGATTTGATCGACAGGTACCGTCTGGATCACCCAGGGAGGGAGATGTGAGCGTGGTTAGAAAATTCGCCCTCTGGCCACATCCGGTCTTACCTGGACAGAAGAGCTGACAGTGACCTAATTACTTGTCCCACCTTCCACTGGTTAGGGCGGACTAACCATAAACTTGTTAGGGTCAGTCTGCGGTTAGTCAATAGGCCTAGTCTGGTTAGCTAATGGAAGTTCAATATGGGACTTTCGAATGAGAGGCTGGAAAAACTAATTCAGAGGGCGTTAGTGGGGGCGGTTATTGGGATTTCGCCATCAAATACAGCCAACAGCTCGCTCTTAATAGGGCTAAGAAGGCGAAATTTATGGAGGGGGTGACTCCGTAGCCGTAGATCTAGCTAAGGTGGGCCTTGAGTTCGAGGCTAGCGAGTGCTACAAGGGTTTCGTAGTTAGAAATTGGCTAAGAAGAGTTCCGAAGCCGTGAAATGTTGCGCTTTTTTGCGTAAGGAAGAGTTGAGAAGGTTTCCATGTCGGTACATCGAGTGTGTTAACACCCCGGACGTGTGTTAACACCCCGTGAGATTTGTGAGGCTTTTCGGACACACATTCGCGATCGCTTCGCCCGCTGTCCTGACCTCCAGGTTCGGGAGTTTCGCAACTATTTAGCTGACTTCCCCGACTTGGGGAGGCGGAAGTGGCTAGTTGCGAGGTTGTGATTCGGCTAGTTGCGAGGTTGTGATTACAGAATGTGAAGTCCGAAGTGCGTTGAAGCAGGTCGGCCTTAACAAGTCGCCTGGACTAGATGATTTACCCTACTAAGTGTACTTGAGGATGTCATACATGTTCGTCCCTATTCTGACGGATGTGCTCAACCATTGGTTTGCCCAGGGAGCCATCCCTGGTAGCATTACCAAGGATGTCATCACATTACTGAAGAAAGAGGGCTGGCATGGTCTTGGGGAGCTAGACGATTACAGACCTATAACTCTGCTTAACACAGATTTTGGCCCGGGTCCTGGCGAACCGTTTGCTGCTTGTCATCAGTGATCTGATCGGCACTGAACAGAACTACACTGTGAAGGGAAGATCGATCCAAGAAAACTTGAATTTGGTGCGTCAGATCCTAGAGGGAATAGAAGACGACACTGAAGCCTTCGTCAGGGTGGACCATCGGTTCTTGGCGACGGTTTTGGAGACAGCCGGATTCGAACCGGAGTTCTGCAGATGGATTAGCATGCTGTACCACAACCCACAGGCGGTGGTGCTGGTGAACGGAAGGTGTTCGGGGACTTTTGTGATCCGTCCGGCAAGGCTGCCCCTTGTACCGTCTTCTCTGTGTTCTTGCTTTGGAGAGGGCTCGTCCGGCCCTGCGTGGAATAAAGCTAACCGGCAGCGTCCGAGCAAAGATTTCCGCGTTCGCCGATGACATCACTGTCTTAGTGTCCAGTCGTCTGGACATATTGGCAGTGAAGATTGCGGTCGAGAGATACGTAAAAGTAGCAGGTGCCAAGGTCAACTTAGTGGTTGGGTGCTTGGAAGGGGAGCTTTCCCCAGCCAGGGTCCTTCCGCTCGAGTGACGGTCTCGTCCGCATCCAGCTGGAGCGAAATTGGTTGGAAGTAAGGGCTAAGGTAGAAGCGCGGGTGGTGCCTGGCTTCGAAGGCGGTTATCCTTAAAGGGCAGGGCGAAGGTGTGCGCTGTGTACATCTTCCTCTTGTTCCTTTACCGTTTGTCCGTACTAACTCTGCCTAAGGATCATCGGGTAGCGCTGGAACGATCCCCTTTCAAGCTTCTTTGGAAAGGTGCAAGCCCAATGGTCCGTAGACAGGTCTGCTATGAACGTCCTCGAGAGCCACCGGCTCGCTGAGAGACTGGCTTACCTAGGCCGATCCTTAACGACGGACGCGGTGAGGAGCCTCAAAATGAAAGTCGCCTATCCTCGCCCGAGGCTGAATCCCAAGGCTGAAGGCTGTCGTAGGCCAAGGGATGAAACACCATATGTCAGCGAGTGCCGCAGGGCCCTTTGAAATCTTCAGTTCGGTGACCTCTCTCGGTCTCGTAAGGAGCTATATCGAGGGTTAGTAGTGGGTTCCGCTTCGGATCCTCTGGCTCAACGGCTCGGCTGGTCGGTGGAGAAGGTTCGCTTCCATTGGAATTGGGCGGCAGGTTCGGGCTTCTTGAACAACTCCGAGTTCTCGCTCACCTCGCGGCTAGCTCGAAGTGCGTTGGCCTACAACGACTGGGCTTACAGAGCGTGCATAGCAGATATGCCTGACTGCCCCTGCTGCGCCTTGTACTACTGCGAGCGGGTTCACCCGTTCTGGAGTCACTTCGAGGAGTGGACGGCTCGCATCAGCCCTAGAGGGCTTGTGCTGCTCGACGTTGGTTACGTCTTGGACAATGTTGACCCTCCATTTCAAGGTGAGAGCGTGTGGTGTTTCTCGTGATCCTTGCTGTGGCTAGAATGGTAATTTGGCCGACGGGAAACAAATTTTTCTTATCGTGATCTAATCTTGTTCTTTTGGCATCAACTTAGGGTCAAGATTAGATACGCATGGCGACGATGGTCCGGGTCCTTCGGGACCCCATTCCCCGGGTATTTTAGTGGTGTGAAGTGTGCCATGGTCCCCACAGTTTAGAGGTTAGTTCCCTCAAAGATCGTCCCCACTCGGTTTTTTACCCTTTTACCACTTTTGCGTCCCTGGCCTTTCTTGGGGATCTTGGTCCATTCCCCTTTCTCGCCTGTTCTTTTACCACGATTAGTCTTAGGCCCTTGTCCTATAGGGATAGCTTCGGCTTGTTTTTGGTCTTATCTAAGCATGAGAATACAGTAGACTCTCCACATCATAGAAGTGGGGATGGGAGGGAAACCAATCGGGTTTATGTTTTGTTTACCTGAACTGTTTTCTCCAATCCCGCATGTTGTATAATATACTATTTCATTTCATCCGGTTTTGAATAGGATTTTAGATCCTTTGGCTGATCAATTTAGATCAGTCTAAAGCCTTCGATATGGTTGACCATTGGTTTTTGATGTCTGTTTTGGAGACCGCCGGATTCAAACCGGAGTTCCGCAGATGCATCACAACAGCATGATGTATCATGAAGTTGTTCGAGGGCGTTCGTGATCGAGCGATCGGTCCAGCGGGGATGCTCCCTGTCTCCTCTTCTCTATGTCCTCGCTTTGGAGCCCCTGTTCCGAAGGCTTTAGGATGAGGGGGCAAATCCGGCCCTGCGCGGTGTCCCTCTCAGAGTTCTCGCTCACCTGGTTGCTTGCACAGAACGCATTGTTCCTTCTCGGTTTGAATTTCAGAGCGGGCCCGGCAGACATGCCCGATTGTGCTCGCTGCAGCAGTGGTTTGGAAGAAACAGCTGAGCACGCCTTCTATTACTGCGAGCGAGTTCGTCTGTTCTGGCATCACGTCGGGAAGTGGACAGCTCGCATCGAACCCAAGCAGCTCGTGCTGCTCGACGTTGGTTACGTCGTAGACAACGTTCCGCCTCCATTTCAGGGTGAGAAGCGTGCGATGTTTCTCGCGATCCAAGCTGTAGCCAGAATGGTGATTTGGACGGAAGGAATTGTATGAAGATGCAAACTTTTTTCCTCATCATGATCTTAGTCAAGATCAGATGCGATAGAAAACGCTTGGATCACATAACATTCGACAAAAGGTGGGTTGAATGCAGCGAGCCTGGTCGTACGAAAGGGGGCAGTTTCTAACGGAAACCGTGAAATGCCACACATTCTTGCCACGCATTCTTGCGTTGAAGCAGGCAGGTTGGCCTGAACAAATCGCGAGGAATTGATGGTTCACCCTACGAAGTGTACTTGAGGATGTTGCACATGTTTGTCCCTATTCTGACGGATATGTTCAACCACTGGTTTGCCCAGGGACCTATTCCTGGTAGCATTGCTGGAGAAAAGGTGATAAGAATGTTAATAACTCTGCTTAACACAGATTTAAGATTTTAGCCCGGGTCTTGGCGAACTGCTTACGGAATAGAACTACGTTGTAAAGGGAAGATCGATCCAAGACAACTCGAACTTGTTGGTTCGCCTGATGGTTTTGGAGATCGCCGGATTCGAGCCGGAGTTCTGCAAATGGATCAGCATGATGTATCACAACCCACAGGCGGTAGCTCAGGTGAACGGAAGGCGTTCGCGATCGAGCGATCGGTCCAGCAGAGCTGCCCCATTTCCCCTCTTCTCGGTTCTCGCTGCGGAGTCCCTGAACCGTAGGCTTAGAGATGAGAGGGCTCTTCCAGCCCTACGCAGAATCCCCAAAGCCGGCCGTGCCCGAGCGAAGATCTCTCCAACTGGAGCGAAATTAGTTGGAAGTACGAGCTTAGGTAGAAGCACAAGTGCGAACCTGACTTCGAAGGCGGTTGTCCTTAAAAGGGAATGGAGGAGATGTGCGCCGTGTACATCTTCCCCTTGATCCTTTACCGTTTGTCGTACATTGGGTGGCGTTAATAAAATCCCTTTTCAAACTCCTTTGGAAAGGACGAAGCCCGTTAATCAGTAGACAGGTCTACTGCCAGCATCCGCGGACAACTCTGGAAATGTGGCTCGGCTGGTCGTTAGAGGTGATTCGCTCTCAGTGGAATTGGGTCCAGGCACGAGCGTTCTGAACAACTCTGAGTTCTCGCTCTTGGCCCTCAACGAATGGGCTTACAGAGTGTGCATATCAGAAACCTGATTGTCCCCGCTGCGGCAGTGGTTTAGAAGAAACGGCCGAGCACGCCTTCTACTGTGACCGGTTTCGCCCGTTTTGGAGTCACAGCTTATGGTCAAGAGTAGATACGATAGAAACGCTAGGACTGCAGAAATTCAGCAAAAGGTGGGTGTATGCAACAAGCCTGGTCGCACGAAAGGGGACAATGTTGGAGTCATGGTCAAGATTAGATTCAATAGAAAACGCTAGGACCGCAGAAATTCAGCAAAAGGTGGGTGTATGCAACAAGCTTGGTCGCACGAAAGGGGACAATGTTGGAGTTATGCTTCCCTTCTCTTCCTGTGCATGGCGACGAGGGTCCGGGTCCTTCGGGACCTCAGCCCGGGTATGTTGACTGTTTTGATACCCACTTGACCCTATCACTAGCTAGTTGCATGAAGTTTTTCATTGGCCTCATCATTTCGTATTTAATCATCAAATTGAAACCATATTTTCTGAAATTCATGTTTTCCTCTCCGTATCTTTCCCCTCTCCTATTTTTCTTTTATTCCACTTAATTCTACCCGCGATAAGGGACAGATCGGCTTGTTTTCGGCTCCCGACCGGACACCGGAAAACAGTCGTCTCTCCATATCATAGACAGGGGAATAGAGATCAACGGGGTTTCAGTTATGTTTTAATTTTACTAAAATTTCCTTCATGATTTTTCTTCCCTTCCCCATCATGTTTTTTTCATTGTACACATTTCATTTCACCGGGTTTTTAAGTAGGTGTCATAGAGTGATTATCGTACTGTTGATTGTAGGCTAGCTTTGTCTTTTCTCTTTTAACCTTCTCCCCTCAAAATCCTTTGGCCTTCTGCACACCTAAAAATTGTTAAATTCCGTATTTTTCATTTTTTTGGGAAATAAAGAAAAACCGCAGATATTTATCCTACGCGCCACCAGCGTAAGAACGTGGCACAAGGCCGTTTTTAAGTTGGGTCGGGTCGCAGGCGGGAAGCCCAAAATGACAGGCAGTTCCAAAAATGCCTCGGGCCCCGTCGGCATTCCCCTTTTCGGGGCGCCTCAGGTTCCAGGCGATAAACCCAACCCCTCCGAAGAGGGTTAAAGCCTGTGAGGACGGCGTCCTGAGGCCAGAGGTGTTTTATCCAGTGATGGAACACACCCGAACGGCGTCCTGATGGCCAGAGGTGTTTTATCCAGTGATGGAACACACCCGAACGAACCGTGCGGCACTGCCGATCGAGAGCGCCTCACCACTGGATACAATAAGTACGGCACAAGGCCTTTTTAAAGTGGGTCAGGACTTAGGGACGCAGCCCAGACTCACCCGGCAAAGTCCAAAAATACCTTTGGCCACGTCGGCACCCCCCAATGACGGCGCCTCAGAGGCCAGGAAACAAGCAACAAACAATTGGTGAACTTTATTTCCGCGGCTTTTTTTCCCCAACTTGTTCTCCGTCCAATTTATTTATTCTCCGTCCCACCACCGGACAAATATGACAGACACAAGGCCTTTTTTAAAGTGGCTCCAGACGCAATTGGAAAAAAAAGCCGCGGAGCTGTATTTATAACTAATGAAAGAGTCCATTTCATCAACTTTGAAGGGATCGAAAAGTGCATTATGACATCACCTTTGTGTAGACAACTCGAATTTATAAAATTGTTTCACCGATATATTTGTACTGTGTACTAACAAGAAAGTCAGAATATCAACAACCTATACACCCCTAATAAAAGGTAAAATGGTTACTTTACGAAGTAAATCACTCTTGCGTGAAATTAACATAAAAGAACGTTTTACTTACCAATTATTTCCTGGCCTCTGGGGCGCCCCCTTTGGAAGGTGCCGACGGGGCTGAAGGTATTTTTGGATTTTGCCGGATGCGTGTGGGCCGTGGCCCTGCATCTGGACCCACCGTAAAAAGACCTTGTGCAGTACTTGTCCGGTGGTGGGACGGAGAATAAATAAAACTTATTTTATTTTGTTTTGATTTATAACAAAAAGTTTACAAGAAAAACATTTTGTTACGAGGCATAAGGACCTGCCTTACTATAATACCACATTTTCTTTCTGACAACAAACTTAAAAAAAAACAACATATTTACAATTTTATGAAGATGAATTTTCGATGATTTACAATGTACAATAATAAATAGAAAGACATATGAAAGAAAGGGTGAAGAGGGGAAGTAAAAACGAACCCAAAAGAAAAACAAATATACAAAATATTTTAAACATATCAGCAATTTTTTATTTATAAACAAAAAAAAATTCCTCTGTTTGGTTACTCAGCCAACCCTTCCAAAAACTAGGACGCCGACTGTTTCCCGGGACTCGGAAACAAGCAGGACAGCCTCTACGTGGGAGAAGAGCTGGATAAAACAAAGTATCGAAGGGAGGGGACACAGACCGGAGCGATAAAGTGTGAGAAATATATAAAAACCAAGATTTTTGGCAAATATTGAACAGGGATCGAGTGAAACGGAAGTGCAAAAAATGGAGATGGGAAGATCTTGGAAACTAAATGACGGGGCCAATGATACACTTCACACTGCTAGCTAGGGACAGAGAGAAACAAATAAAGGCTAAGTTTACTTGGGGTGGGGTTCTGAAGGACCCGGTCCGCCGCAGCCATAAAAGATAAAAGGAGGGAAGGATAATTCCAACGTTGTCCCCCATCGTACGACTAAGCTTGCTGCATGCACCCACCTTCTGTCGAACGTTATGCGGCCCAAGCGTTTTCTATCTGATCTGATTTTGACCCTAAGCTGATGCCTAAAGAAAATACTCAGATCACGAAGATAAAAATTTGCACCGCCATACAATCCCTTCTTTGACGTCTCCCAAATCACCATTCGGGCCACAGCTAGGATCACGAGAAACATTACCCGTTTCTCACCTTTCCACGGAGGATCAACATTGTCAACGACGTAACCAACGTTGAGTAGCACTAACTGTTTGGGGTCAATGAAGGCCGTCCACTCCCCGACGTGACCCTAAAACGGGTGGACTCGCTTGCAGTAGTAGAAGGCGTGCAAAATCATTTCTTCTAGACTACTGCCGCTGGGAGCGCAATCGGGCATGTCTGCCAAGCCCAATTTGAAAGCAAAGCTGGCGAGGGGAAATACGTTCCGAGCGAGCCTCCAGGTGTGGGAGAAGCCCAAACCTGGTACCCAATTCCATTGGGAGCAAAACTTATCCCGCGACCAGCCAAGTTGCTCCTCGAGCGGATCAGAACCGGTGCCCACCACTAACTTCCGATATAGTTCCATCCAAGACCGGGAAAGGTAAATAGACCCAGGAAGGTTACGAAGGGTCTTGCGGCATTCGGCAAAGAACAGTGCTTCACCCCTCGGCTAAAGACAGTTCTCGGTGTCGGGGTTGGACCTTAGGCGAGAAACTTCTGTCCCCACACTGTATCTCTCGGTAGGGATCGACCCAAGAAAACTACTTTCAACGAACCAATGACTCTCCAGATCATGCATTCTCAAGACGTTGATGATGGACCTGTCTACTGATCATCGGGCTTCGATCTCCACAGAGCAATTTGAAGAGGAATTGTTTCAGCGCCCCAAGGGCCTTTAGGCAGGGAGAGTACAGGTAGTGGGTAAAGGATCACGGAGAAGACGTACACAGCGCACGCCACAACCCTGCGCTTTAAGGACAAGTTCCTTCGAAGCCAGGTACCCACCTGCGCTTCTGCCTTAGTCTGTACTTCTAACCAATTTCACTCCAGTTGGAGGTTCAGTCCGAACCATACCCCGAGCATGTGGACGGGACCATCGCTCCAGCGGAATGGTCCTAGTAGGGGAACGCCACTCCTCCTATCACCTAGTCGCAGACCTTCGCTCTTGTCAAAGTTGACCTTGGACAATGTTGATTCACGTATGATACGGTTCAACCGGGGCATGTGCTCATCTGGGGACTTGACAGACTCGATTTACCAACAAGGGAACTTTCGAAACTCTTCCTCGAGAGCTAACACATTATGCTTCATGATTTCGTCGGAAAATCTACATACCCTAGATTTTGAAGTGGTATAATACACGTTAGGAGATACGATAATCAAGTGATGAATTTAAAAAAAAAATGAAATAAAATGAAAATTGGAAACAATTATTAATTTATTAAATATTGACCATTTCCTTGCACACAGTCGAATACTTACAAATATACCATCTAACAGTAATCATTCTATTTAATATTAATCACTAGTTTCCAGACTTGTAAATGGTTTCAAGTGTTGTCATCTAAAATTAGCAATTCTGTTTATCAAGTATTCCGATGTAATTTAAACTATTTGCACATCGGTTTTCGTTTCATACAACTAATAATAATCCTTAGTAAATTCTTGAACAGTTCTATTTGACCAATAGATGGCGCCCTAACAAGTGTTATAAATCCGGGTTAAGATCCACCAGGGAGTAATGGTAATGAAAGGGTATTCCACATATATTAAAGCTCCAGGACTAGATCCTCACCAACAGATGTAAATTCATGTCATATCTCGGGTATTCATAGAGGTATCTGGCTCATTTGCAGAGGTGCAGTCGGTTATTTCTAAAGGCCCAGTCATCAAGGCAGCCTTGTGCTATACTAACGGGAGCTGACTAAATAATTCCAATACGTATAGATATAACTGTATATATTTATATGTTATTAGTGAGAGAGCTCTGTGAGTGGAAAGAAAAATAAAAGTACTTTATTTTCTTTACCGTAAATTGTCATGTTAACCTTGCAATTTCTGTAAAATGGCTCCTAATTTTGCGCCAGGACATTTTCTTGCACTTTACACATAGGAGACACTTAATTGTGTATGGCTTCAAGTCGAGTTTCAATCTGACAGTAGTCACCAATGGAGTTAGTTTATTCAGCTGAAGCAGACGATGCTTCTGTTCATTTTAACTTTTAAGATCACGTCTGACTGAGTAGACTCAGTATTGACGCATAAACAAGATACAGGGTGGAACGATGAAATT
>CAUZXS010005813.1:37500-47500 GCA_963585895.1 Sepioteuthis lessoniana | reverse complement strand
CGACAACCAACTCGTCTGGCCCACTGCCGAGACCCAACTGACGTCTTTTTCAAAATCTCCAAATTCTCAGCCTATCGTTTCCGGGCATGACGTCATTCACACTCCAGTCACATTTTCTATCTGGGGTTTATTATGACAACTGTGATTGTTATATCCTCTGCGTGCAAGCGTAAACTGTACCCAATGTCTGTGTACCTGATCTTAGAGCCGAATAGTTCAAAGCCCAACGAAACTGAATGATAAAACATAATTAACGAAAAATGATTTATATAAAAAAATCATACCGTAATTATATAACAATGTTACTTTCTGGTTTTTCTCTTACTTTTAACAATTCTTTCTTCTTCTTCTTCTTCTTCTTCTTCTTCTTCTTCTTCTTCTTCTTCTTCTTCTTCTTCACTCAGTTTTCTTTTTTTTATCATATATATCTTTCTTTATTTCTATCTGTACATTTGTACCTCTGAAAATTTCTTTTCTCTTCCTTTAGATTTTCTCGCGATATATCCCTCACTATTCACTACATTTTTCTCCCTTCTTCAATCTTTACACACACACACACAGAGAGAGAGAGAGAGAGAGAGAGAGAGAGAGTTCTCTGCAAACTTTGAAAGACAAGATAGAGAAGACGTTATTGAAATTGGCCAATTCGGATTCTAATAACTGACAGACGACAGACTTTGTACGTGACTTCACTCTTTTGTCTATTCTACTTCGTAACTGGGATAAAATCTAATTGACTGCAGTGCACTTCCTTATGTCTGCAAAGTATTGGTGACCTAAAAACTTTTTAAAAAATGAAAATGATACTAAAGTATTTACATCTTCATTTACGAGTGTCAGATTTTAAGTCCCTATATAAGAGAGTATCAAATACATTTTCGTTTTTAAAGACCTTTATCTAAAGCTTATTTAACGTTGAAATATATATAGCCCATCCCCGTCACCTAATTTAATTCAAATTATAGTACACTTTGTGAGTTTTTCCGGTTAGCTATAACAGATGGGTTTTCATTGGTATCAGAGTAACAGCAAGTCTCCTCAGATCTCCAGGACTCTTCTCAGTATCTTAGATGATATTATAGTGCTGTGATCAGAATAGTCACGATTCTTCCTATGATTCTAAGTTCAGCCAGTCTTAACAGAATCTAGGGAATAAAAAAACTACAATTAGTATGACCGTCACCTTCATGTCCGACAACGTTCTCAGCTCTTTTGCAAAATCTATTTTCAAGTTTTTCACACCATTAGTAACTGTTGCCTTTCACTAAAGCCTGAGTGACAGTAGGTCTCCTTATCTCTCTTGGACTTTTTCAGCATTCTGGCTAAGTTCAGTAGTGTTGGGGTCTGGCTGGTCTCAATTCAATTTTAGATCCCCAGTTCCTTGAATAACTATTCTATGTTCTTTAGGATTATTTCTAGGGCTTCAGCTATGATTGATATCACTTAAAGGGAACTAAGATACTGACAGAATTCAGGAAATAAATGGAAATTAAATATCTGATCATACTGATCGGTTTTATTGTTAGAGTCCTATTCCTTGAAATAAAGTTTGGATATGGAAAAGCACCGACAGTTGATTATAATGCCTTAAAATCCAAAATAGAATAAAACCAGAAAAAACGCCGGACAACTTCGAAAAGGAACTGTATTCTAAAAAGATATATGTAGAACATTATGCACTCTTAATAAAAGGGAATCTCGTTAGAAGTGTCACAATTTGTAAAAAAAACAAACAAAAAAAAAAGTAAAAAAAAAACCCAACAAAAAACAAATGAATGGCTATATGAGGTGTGGTTCTTATGGAACAACAACCCAAATAGATTATTCATTACCAAATTCTATTTAAACATGTGTATATCAATTATTGCATCTGAAGGCATATATGACGCACGTGTGTATAAGACGCACCCCAATTTTAGCTGAGCAAATCAAGAAAAAAACAATTTACTAAGATTAAACGTGATGAAATTAATATAATTAATATTATCAATGATAACACTTTTGATCTGCATAATAGCCTTTTAGATAATTGTAATATATAGGATGGAACGATAAAACTGTCGTCCTAAAGAAAACAACACTACAGCTTTATTTTAAAATTTTTATTGAAAAAATCAATTCAGGTAACTTGATTATGTAGTAGAGCTAACATCAATTCAATGTAGCCGCCTTCAGCCTCAATCACCGCCTCGATACGGGTCCAGAACTAGGAGCTCGGCGAATACTCGGCAGATGGCGACGATCAGGCTGGCTTTGGTGTTGTGGAAGGTCATGTTCGTGATGTTCTCGACGTATGACCAAACGAAGTAGTCCAGCGGGTTCAGGTCGGGGGAGGAGGGGTCCAGTGAGAGAAGGGTACAAAGTCGTAGCACTCCTTCTGAAGCCAAGCCTGGCTCTCTTTGGACTTTCAAGCCGACTTCGAAGATGTGAGGTGGCATGATGTGGCTCTTGAAACTACATCAAAGACCATAACCGTAGCCAGAAACTTTGTTTTCATCACCCTGCGCACATCCCTGTTATTCGTGGCAATCCAGATTTGCATTTTGAGGGTGCTGTTGTCATAACTTGGATCGGTAGAGACCATGAGTTGTACAGCGGTGCGTCTCCGATCTCGCTCGTTGAACATTGTGTCACTTTCAGACCTGATAGAAGGCTCCTATCGCTCTTGGGATTTGTACACAACTGACCAACTAATAGATTGTCTGCAACAAAAAAAGAAAACCGGTTTTCATTAAACGGAAATGGAATCATGTCGTCTTTTCTAGGACGACAATTTTATCGTTCCACCCTGTACTAGCTTAGCTGGCGACGATGAACTTAGATTCAATGTGGTCGAAAGATAACATCAACAAAGTTATCTCACAGGAAAGAGAAAAATAAAATATGATGGCGAGAATATAATTTATTGGCTATGAATAGAGTGACAGATATTTCCATTCGCAAATAAGATCAACAAATTACCGGAAAAAAACCGGAAGTATGTAAGTTCTGATAACCAGCCTTAAACAGAAAAATACGCGAGGCGAAGACGATGTTACTATTTCCGCACGGGACTTGAAAAGACGACAAAAGATCTGTAATTTTGGACTGAAGGCAGAGATCCAGTGGTCACTTAAACGAATGGCAGAGGTACGCTGGTCTCTCAAGCGGAAGGAGAGACCTGCTGGTCACTTAAGCAGACCTGTCAGCTCCTCGAGTGTGTTGTCCGGCTGTCGCACTACTTCACAAAACGAGTCTCTGCCAAAGAGGGAACATATGTGCGAACTCTCTCTGACAGTATTCCTACTACACACAATCGTCGCCGTCGAAGAATAAAAAATATAGATTATATTTTTATATATCTACGAGTTTTTCGTTGTTTGTCCACGATATAATGACAAGAGGTATATGAAAATTCCTCTGAAGTCTAAACTATTTGGAGTTGCAAGTTAGCTAATTTTTGCCGACTACTGCGAATTTTAAACCCACATATGGTATATGAGACGTAGGGGAATTTTCAAAGATATTCTTAGTAAAAAAAATGCGCCTTGAATGCCGTCAAATATGGTAAATATGATTTGTGAATGAATAGTTTGTAGGTTACATTTTATACGAGCAAAATCTCATTTGTTTATACACAATTAAATGGTTTCAAGTATTCCTATCAAGCAACAATAATTCTTATTATTAGTCATTTGTTTGCACATAATTAAATAGTTTAAAGTATTACAATTTAACACAATTCTGTTAACATTTCGCACTCCTTGGCACCCAGTTAAATGACTTCAAGTACAGCGATGACGCACTAACAATTCAATTTAACATTAGTCATTTGTTTGCGCACTGTTAAATGGTTAAACAGTTCTATTTGATCCGTAGATGGGACCCTAACAGAGTGGAACTGGGAGTAATAACAATAGAGGAGTACTTACTATTCTTCAAAGCTCCAGGACTGAAGAATTGCCATTTGATAGTTTTGCGTCATAACAGGACACTTGTGGTGGTGGCAGTGGGGTTACCCCTCTGCAGAGAGGCAGTCGGCGTATTCTATAGACTCACCCGACTGAGTTGGTGTAAAAAAAGGATCGAGATAAGAATTAACAACGAATGAAACATTTTCTTCAGAAACACACATATTCCGCTGAGTTTATTATTGGTCGAAATGTTATATAGCCATGACCACTATAAATACACATATACATATGCATGCAGAAACATAACGGCGCATTGAAGACAAGCAGACACAGGTCTTTAGAAAAATATACCTCTCACTTTATTTGAAAGGGTTCGAAAGGGTTACTAAAGGTTTTACTGTGTGAGAGGTGAGTTGGAGACTGAACAGAACTGCAACATATTGACCCCCACTCTTATGGCCATAACAGCGTTTCTTTCCCGTTCTCCTGGGCTGCTCAACCAGGGGCCTGAGGGCCCAGCCTCTCTGGGACATGGTCCTAATTCCAGCATCTTCTCTCCAATTGACTGACTTCCTGTCTTCACCCGGGTTATATAATTGTTCGACATCCACCTTCTTCTCGTGCGCGTCACAAATCGCACTCAATTCAACCCGTCCACGGTCAAGGTTATATCCTGATATTCCTCAACCGGATGCATCTGTTATTTACACTGGTGCATTTCCTATTTTGACAGCTTGGCCAGGGTTAATATGCCACAGAAACATACATTAAGATACTCTTTGGATATTTTGTGAAGCTTGGCTTCTCCATTACTCCTAATTTTCTCCAGGTTCTCTGAACTTACCCACTTGAGGATATTTTAGTTTAAAAATTTAAAAAAATGAAAACATACACGGAGATGTATCCGATTGATTGATTGATTGATTTTAATGATATGTCAGTCTGTCTGGGTTAACGCTGATATTAATATCAATTATGGTTAGAGTGTTCACCAATGGGCCGGGAGACCTGGGTTCAATCCCTGGTCAAATCATACCAAAGACTCAAAACATGGTACTTGATGCCTCCTTGCTTAGCACTCAGCATTATAAGGTACGGATCAAGGGTAAAGTGGAGCAATCCAAGGAAAGAAGTAGCGCCCTCCCCTACACCTATGTGTAGTAGCTATCGAAAAGAGAGCTTTCGGATCATCCTCGACTACGGTCGCCAAATTTACTATATATATATATATATATATAAAGGTTTTTTTTTCTTCTAAAACTTCATTAGAAATTTCTCATTATTTCTTTATCTGAAAATGCAGATCTAACATTTGAAACATATAGAGTCAGCTGAAATAAATATTATTACAAAAAATATGTGTAATTTGTAAAGGTTTTTCTTTATATGGTATATATATATATATATATATACAAAATATTATTTTCAAATTTTCTTGGGTCAATGCTGTTATTCATTCGTGAATATTTTAAAGATTACTATAAGGAGCAAGGCATTGAATACTAATAATCTGTCTTATGATCCTTCATATACGTGAAATTAGGAGTTTCAGGGGGAAAATACAAGGTTTATGACCTTCTCTGTTAACGAAGCATTAAGTACTTTTTAAATATTATTTTCAAAATGATTTTACATTTGCTCAGGTTCAATATAAATGAAGAGCAAGTTGATTAGCAGTGAAATAAATATATAATGGAGTTTATCTATAACTTTTCTTTTCTTTTAAATTATCTATCTACAAAAGACAGCACACAATAGGTAGTTCTTGCATCAGCAACACACCTTGGTCTAACTAAATAAAACAATTTCCATACCAACTAGCGACTGAATTATAATTTTATGTTAAGTGCTTATGGAATTGCGTACATTGTATGTTTATATCTATATTTTGTGTCGTTGTATCTTAAGATTTTGCACACAGTTATCTGATATCAATTTCGCTTGTCTGAATTTCTGAGACAAACCTTGATGATTTTTATCATTCCTGGTTTTCGAACTATTGTCTTCATCTTTATGGTTATAATCCCAACGATTCGGCCGATATTCTTCCGGTCTTCTTCAGGTATATTTGATAAAGGACGTGGTTCGGAGTTCTGTTTAGGCTCCTGAGGGTGACAAGAAATACCTGAAGAAAGACAGAGGACATATCGGCCGAAACGTTGTAAATATAACAATAAAGATGAGGGCAATAGTCCGAAAACCATGAATGATAAAACTCAATTTTGCTATTTTATACAAATATTTTTTCTAGCAGATCTTTTTTAATCTATAAATGAAACTCTAACAGGTACTAACCCTTCGTAGGCCTGGGAGTCATGGTGTTACAGGGATACACCACACTTGCCATTGCTCCCGATGCAATTTAGTGTCATAGTCAAGACACCTCTTTTTAGGCGGTCCTACCCACCTGCGAGACACAGTCTGAGTATTCTAAACTTTACCGACATACTAAGAGATATATTTTATGAGTATGGAAGGTAGAGCAATTGCATAGTATCGAGCTTCATTAAATATATTGTTTCAGAAATATCGGCTCTGGTTTCATAATTTATTTTCAAATTGTCATTGACTTACTGATATTTCGTCTAAATATCCAGACAGCAATCTATCACATTATACTAGGTAAACACAAAAATACTCCTCAATTTCAAGTACAAATAACAGAAAACTTATTTGAATATATTCATAAATATAGTGATATTAAATACATTCTCTCAAAATATGTTTTTCCTCACCAGCAGAATCTCTGTTGACCCCCTAGATGCCGGTAATATTTGATGGCTCTCAACACTGCAAAGCATTTGGTGTGGGTTTTTGTGCTCAATCTGTATAAGTTGCTAGACTGTACTTTATTTAACGATTAAATATAAAGCTGCAGTATTTATATTTTTTGATCATGTGTCATATGTCTGGTATTAGAGCATTCTGTGCGGCAGCGAGCGTATAGGTATTTATATGGAAGTATCCTTGGAGAATTGATGTGTGCATACCCACAACAGCCAGAAGAATGACTGATTGACCATTGCAACCTCGTGTCAGTAATATATTTTTAGTAGCAGTATATTTATCCCCGTGTGTGTCTTGTTAGGAATAATTGCATGTTTTCGTTTATATGGAATGACAAGTCTGAATTGTTTTCAATGTTTCATATTACACACTGGTTTTTGTTTGGGTACTCAATAAGTTTGACTTGAGCGAGAGTTCAGAGTCAGTGGCATATAAGTGATGTCTACTTATTTTAAGAAGTGTTGGAGAAAAGTACATTCTTATAAATATACCTGCATATATACGAGGAACATTAAATAAGTTTCCAGACTTTTTTTCGTATTTCAGGTTCAAATGAACAGCTACAGCAGCAATTGGAATACACTCTACAAAAGCCTGATTGTTACAGCTGGTGAATTTCAAAAATGCAATCTGGACATGAGGACATTTTAGAAGAACGATATGCAATAAAATTGTGTTTTAAACTTGGAGAAAATGCCACAGAAATTAATGAAACGCTTCAGACTGCTTTTGGAGCATCTTACATGAATCGAGCATCAGATCTTGAGCGAAAAAAGATATTCAAGGAAGGCAAGGAGTCTGTGAAGGATGATGAGAGGTGTAGGAGGAGTAAGGAAGTCAATACACCCGAGTTGATTGGCCAAAGAGTTAGGGTTATGGTTACGATGTTGAGGTTTTAAGGGAGTACAGGAAGAGATTCCTTGGGAAGAGGCCAGCACCCTTCGAATCGGGTCAGTGGCATTTCCACCAGGACAATGCTCCACTCCACAACTCCATCCTTGTTACAGACTATTTGACCAAGATGGGCATCAAGACAGTTCCTCATCCTCCCTATAGTCCAGACCTTGCTCCCTGTGACTTTTGGTTATTGCCTAAGGTCAGAGGCTGTGGTTATGAGACAATTGAGGAGATGAAAGAGGCTGTGACGAAGGTCATTGACACGCTGACACAGGAGGACTTCCATGGGGCCTTCCAGAAGTTGTCGGAACGGTACAACTGGTGCATTGCAGCCGGAAGAGATTACCTCGAAATGGACTAGAGTTTCATGTATGTACTATCAATAAAACTGCCCATACGTAAAAAGTCTGGGAACTTATTTAATGATCCTCGTATATAGTGTCCCACAGTAGTGTTTTAGTTGTTGTTCTTATTTTAGGGTGAAAGAATAAGTTTGCTATGGCCTATGCATCGCCTAATCAGGGTAGTCTATTCTCTTCTGGTCTTGTTCTGGTTGGTGACCGTAGTCGAGGGCGACCGGAAGGCTCCCTTTTCAGTGCCTACTACACCTAGGTATAGGGAAGGGCGCTACTTCTCTCCCTGGATTGCTCCACTTTACCCTTGATCCTTACCTTGTTATTCTGAGTAATAAGCAAGGCGGGATCAAAACCATTTTTTGAGTCTTTGATATGACTCGACCTGGGATTGAACTCCAATCTCACGGACTATTGGTGAATACGCTGTTCAATAGACCAATGACCCGGTTTTTCCTTTCTTTTAATATGAGTTTCATTAATTGGAAATTGTGGATTTTTAAATCAAGAACTCAGAATTATTGGTCAAATTGGGATTATTAATCACATTATCTATCACTATTACACTACCTAAGTTGTCTATCGTATCAAAAAGTCCATAGCCTGAAAATTGTGAACTGATTTTTAACTTTAGATTTTCATTGCGTTATGCTTGATCCATGTTTTTAATGCGTTGACAAGGAGGGACATTAGATTAAGATTTGATGATTTTTTTAATAAACTAGGTTCGACGTTTTTTAGGATATCCTAGATATTGAAGTCTGCATATTTTTGTTGGTTCGGAAATACAAGAGTCATTAAAAAATTACGGAATTTTTTTAAAGTGAAATAAAATTTTCATAATATTTTTCCATTAAGGTAAAATCTGTTTTACTTGGAATTAGTTTATAATAAAAATTATTCTAATCCCGTAGAAATATTAGTTTTAAGGTAATTCAAAATGGTGGAACTATGGCATATCAACAGAGTGCTCCAGACTTGAACAGAGGTCTTTCATCAAATTTTTGATTGCAGAGAAGTGCAAATCATGTGAAAATTAGAGAAAAATGTAAGCTAAGTACGGAGAAACTTGTTTCATCCAAAGAGAGTTTACGGGTGAGCTGAACTAAACAGGACGTCATGTTGTCTGCCATCTGGGGCATGAAAAGACCCATCACTATTGATTTCAATGAAAATCAACTGTAAGCTTTGCTTCCTATAGCCAACTTTATTTTTGCAAAATGACCCTTATTTAATGAATGAACCTGATGTATATATATATATATATATATACATTCAGCTGAAATTTATATATATATATATATATATACAAGTGTGTGTGTGTGTGTGTATGTGTGTGTTGGCTGAATGGTTGTAGAGGGTGAACCGTCTTGCCAACTTTCACATAAAATTCACTATATTCACTGAATGACCTTCGTAATAAGTTTTGGCCTTGAAAATGAATTTTCGAAATATTGGATTTCACTTTAGTTCATGTGCGTTCACATTCGAGCGAATACGCACGTAGGCGTTTGTGTATGTGTATGAGAGAGAGAGAGAAAGCGAACAAGAGAGAGAGAGAGAGAGAGAGAGAGAGAGAGAGAGATTGTGCATACATATGTATTATTATGTCTTCATATGAGAGCTGAATTCAACTGACATACATCTCTCTCTCTCTCTTTCTTTCTTTCTTTCTTTTTTTTCTCTCTCTCTCTCTTTCTCTCTCTCTTTCTCTTTCTTTCTCTCTCTCTCTCTCTCTCTCTCTCTCTCCCTCTCTCTCTTTCTCTCCTTCCCTAGTTCCTGTGCTGCTTGAGATCCAACAGTGTACTATCTCTTTGCATAATAATTATATTAATTGTGGGTAGCTGAGTTTTTTTTCCCCCATTGTAGCTGATAGGAAATTTTTATGTTTATTTCCGGAAATGAAGTCTACTGCATAAGTGTCTGATTAAAAGTTTTAAGTTTCTTTTGGCAAGTACTTCTTTTTTTACTGCTTCACATCCGGTTGCATTTTCAAGCAGATTCAGCTGCAAAACCAACCCTAAACCAGACCCCTGAGAAAAAAAAAAAATTCCATCATCATCATCATCA
>CAUZXS010005813.1:0-32500 GCA_963585895.1 Sepioteuthis lessoniana | reverse complement strand
GTTATTGCTTAATACATAGTTACAATTGCATGATACGTAGCTAGACACATTGTAAAAGTAAAGCAAAAACTGTTAAAAGGCGCATGCGTATCTCAGTAGTTCAGCTGCCATCTTGGGGTGCTATATTGGGACTGACGACCAGGGAAGAATATTTTTAACGCTCAGAAAGGTCAAAAATGAACCGAGCAATCTCGATGGTTTTGCTTGTAAGATATGTACGATTATTTACTTGACATAAGCGTTGTGTGTTCATACTAACAACATCTGGTGGCTTCTTTTAGAAATATAATGACTGCAAATTTCTTCAATACCCCAGCACGTTCCTACTTATTTGATACTGATTTTTGCGATGATTGCGTCTGAAAAGATTCAATAATTCTATCAAATTTCCAATTTTCATCATTGTGTAAGACTTTTCCAGACAATCCCACGAGCTCTGATATTCGCGACTCACTGCTGGCTCTATGCTACGATGTCAAAGTTTGTGTGTTCTTATATGTGTCTTTCTAAGAATTATGTTAAAATAAAATATTCTAGGGACTTAATTTGACCATGCAGAGACCATCCGAGGGTAATCTTCAAGGTTGAAATCACAGGAGGTTGCCAGAGAGTAATATCTCCTCCCATACCAAACACATTGGAATAAAGATTTTGACATAAACCAGAAAATATTTTCACCCCATGAATTGTAGATCGGATACGGTCAAATTAATTTTACACATATCCAGCTCTAAGCTGAATGCTCACAATAATTAGTGAAAATGACTCAGCATTTTTTTATTTTATTAAAGATGGCGGAACAAGAAATAGTTTGTATACTAAGCGTCATGAAACTAAAAATACTGTTTTGCTTTTTATTGCATTTATGTCATGGCCGTATTTTTGTATCAATAAAACTTTGCTAAAATATAAACCAGCCAAACCTTTTCTCTCTTGTCTTTTTCTCCAGCCAACGGGTAAGTGTCCTAGTTTATGATATTACTAATGGCGTATTTTCTACCGTATTACTCTAACGAAAAGGAAAAGGAGATCAACGATTGTTTATTACGTAGAAAATATGAGATTCACCCGTCCACGAATGCCGCCATCAAGAGACTTGGGGGGCTTCGTGTCATTCGGCAGTTTCAAAATGCTGCTAAGCACAGATGTAACATTCCAATAGTGGGACACAATGCTAAGGCATGTACAGATCGAAACAGGAAAATAGATTGACCATTGACATAACGGAAATATATTTCTAAACAATTTGCCACAAATAACATAACCAAAGGAAAATATGTACCAAGTAGGTAAAATGGACCTTATTTCATTTCTATGACTCATTGATAGGTGGGAGCGGGAACGTGCTCCACAACTATATTAACTTGCAAATTGGATTTGAAATCGCTTTATTTTCTACTTTACAATATTCTGGAAGTCTTGTGCTAGCGAAACTCTTGCAACGATGTTCTATTTTTGTGTTACTGTAAAATAAATTTTAAAAAATTTGGATCACTATGATATAGATTCCTTACATGAATTTTTTCATTTTATGCGAGTTTTTCACACTAATTTTAATTTTTTTTTTTTTTTTTTTTTTACTGGAGTCTGAGTGACATACATCTCCTCATGTCTCAAAGACTTTCCTAAGTATTCGGTTTTTTAAGCAATGTTATCGTATTGATCGTTTCAGTTCTTCTTCTGATCTCCAGCATCGCCTTTAGGCTTTCGGAGACCGTTCCAAAGGCACATAATACAATTGGCATTTCTATCACCTTCAAGATTAAGTGATTTTTTTTTTTTAGCTCGCTGGCAAAATTCAGGCATTTGTCGTTTTTCATTGTCATAATATGGTCCTATATCTCGGCAAGATCCACTATTCTTTACATTAATTATTATTGTTTACTACTCACGAGGTTTTCACACCAGCGTTTACTGTTCGTTTTCACTGCAGTCTGAGTGACAGCAAGTCTTCTAGGGTCTCCAATACTTTTCTGATTATTCGACCTGATGTCAAAAATGCTGTTGTCTGGATGGTCTTGATACATTCTCTGATTAACAATTCTACCAATCTTTTTTTCCAAGCCTTTAAGGACCGTTCCAAGTACTCAACCTACAATGAGTATTACTGTCACCCTCATTGTCAACAGTTTGTTTCGTTCTCTGGCAAAGTCTCAGTATTTGTCGATCTTCTCACTTTATTTTACTTTTTACAGTGTGATCCACCGGAAAAAAAGAACAAAATCCTATAAGTGATTAAGTTTGATTGGAGGTGGCTGTGGTGTAATGGTTATCGTCGTTGGAAATGGACACGGCTATACGAGTTCAAATCCAGGACGAGACTGATTGCATTTCACATAACACTAATACCCTTGGGAAAGGTATGAATCCAATTATTCTCCCTCCAGCTTTGGGTAAATAGCAGGGCAGACTAGGTTCTTCAGCCTTGGTGAGGCAACTAGTTTAGGAGAAGGAAAAACTCTGAATTCAAACCTGTTAAATTTCGCATAAAAGTTGACCTTGTGTCATATCCGGCCCGAGCTGAAGGGTTGGTAAATATATATAAGTGATTAAGTTCTTTTTTCTTCTTAATCAATACGTAGTCTTGTCTCCTGACCGAGTTTATCACTTTTTCTATCCAGTCGTACCGAGTGTTTTACTCCTTTTGAGCAAGTTTGATGGATTCACTTATATGATTAACCATTTCATATCTGTCTCTATTTAACCTACACTTGCTATTCTGTGGCTCATTATCGATTTTGGCTTTAATGTAATTGGTTCTTATGGGTTTCTTTAGTGCTGTTATAGAGAGAAACTGTTTTTTCCTTATGATTTCCCTTTTGTAGCTATCTCATGATATTTTCGTGTGTAATCTCACCAGTTTGTCACTTAAAATATCCATACGGTTGTCTTTCTTTCCATTTCTTTTTCCTGGCTTTGTTTGTCTTTCTCTTTCTTCTTATGCTAATAATGCTGTTCTTGTACTTATGCATCTATGAAATATTCAAGTTCGAGTCTCATTGGGTGCCCCTTTCATATGGCCTTGTGCCACATCTAAGCAAAAAGCTTAGTAAATTTCCATCTATGAAATATTCAATGCAGCAGTGTCTAATTCCTTTTTCATTTCTTAACACATTGATGCCATCTGTTTGTTGTATAGTCACAACCATAATGATATCAATAACAACAGTACATATACATATGCAAAAACACAGGCGGAAATACATACAGGCGGATTCTGTGTTGTTCAGGTACGAACGTTTTATCATTAACTTCTGACTTCGGTTCTTCGACCAAAAGAGAGAGACAATTATTAAAAGTCTTTCGTAATCATACTATGCTAACGACACTCCTAACGTTCGGCACATCTCGTGGTGTTTTAGATCTCAGTTCATCTTCGCTGGTCGGGTCCCGAAAAACTTGACCGCCGCCGCAACGGTAGAAGCTCAACTCTATATCAGAGAACTCCATTATCTGCCCCTATGGCAGAAGCTCGATTGTCTGTCTGCATGGTCCAAAGTCAACTCCAAACTGACTCTTTTTTAAAATCTTCAAATGCTCCGGACCATCGATTCCGAGCATAGAGTCATTCACACTCCAGCCCTATTTCCTATTTCCTATCTGGGGTTTATTATGAAGATTAGGATTGTCATATCCTTTACCCAATGTCTGTGCACCTGAACTAAGAGCCGAATAGTTCAAAGCCCAACCAAAGTGAATGATAAAATATAACTAACGAAAAATGATTGACATAAAAAATCATTTCTTAATTATATAACATGTTGGGTGGAAGGCTTTCTGTATAGTCATTAACTTTCTTATTCGTTGGTCCATTTGTCTGAGTTCCTCCCTTGTCTATTTTAAGAATAGTTCTAAGTGTATTACAAGGGGAAAACCCAGGAGTAAATTTCTTGGATGATATTTCTGCTACAGAGCGTAATTTTGAAAAGTTTTCTCGTTCTTCTGAGGTTCTCATTTCTTTTTTTTTTTTTTCTGTCTCTGCTCACTTGAATGAGTCTGTTTCCAATTTCTCTAAGTACTTTTAATTTTTCTTTTTTCCAAGCGTTCTAATGCTTTTTTCATTTTACAGTTCTATTTCTTCTGTTATTTTTCTTTTCCTTATCAGCATGGCACATTTTTCTATACCCAGTCCCATTCGTATATACAGGCTGTATACTCATATCTTTTTTTTTATCAAGATTTTCATTTTTTTTCATTTTTTGAAAATAGCTTGTTAGCATCTATGTACATATAGGGATTAATCTTTTCTTGTGATTTTGTAAATTTGTAATCCCCTATGCACTTTCTTAGAAGCTAATTGAGTGGCATCATTGCAACAACGAATTGTAGTGACGAGAGAGGGAGCCTTTCCTAGAAGATATCTCTTTGGATTTTCATCCCTGATAGAGTTTTTACTCCAGCCAATAATTCCACTTTCCAGTTTTTCATGGATTTCATGATGAACTCTATGACTTTTATTGATATTTTGTACATTTTCTAACATCCTATTATGTAAGTTTTCGAGGAAATATTTGAGGCCTTTTTTTCTTAAATATCGTCATGGCTACATTTTCCCACTTTGTTTTTGTCTCCTTAAGAATATGCTTATATGAATATTTTCCTTCTTCCCACGGGTTATATTTTCTGTCCTTCCGGAAATAATCCGAGGCTTTCAAGCAAGGTCCAGATATTCATCGTTTTTTTTTTTCTCTTCTTTTAATTCTACTCTGTGTTCTGCTAGGGACTGCAAAGTCCAATATTTGGCAGGTTCTCTTTTATTGTCAACTATTCCTAAGTCGAGTGATCTGGCTGAGGTTAGATGATCCGTTTGTATCTTAGAATCCCGGATAAGTTTGTGCTCCTGATTCCAGATTGTGCATATACCACTTATTAGTATGGTCAAATTCAAATTTCTTGCACAATTCCTTCAGGATCACATTCTCCACCCAGTCATGTCTAGTCTTATATTCTTTTTGCACTAATTTTCTACTGTGACACGATACACTGACTGAACACTATATGAGTGCTTTTATATGAGTTTGTAAGCAAGTGTTGGTGTATATATGCGTATGGTTGTAATTTGACCATAGGTATCCATATGCGTCCGTGCGTTTGTGTGTGTCCATGTAAAGGCCGGCACATATTAGCATGGGAATGACTGATTCATCCCTTCTAGTTTGAAATACAGATGTCAAATAAAAGTGGATAAACGACTTAAAAATGTTGTTATAACGTATTTTGGGATCCCCTGAAGACCGGTTTTCTGCTATTGTGTTTATGTCCTGCCTTTTGGGTGGCCAAAATTCCGGAAATAGGAAAGTTCCTTTCTCCATATATACAGGAGGCAGTAGGAAGCGCGAGTCTGACAATATAAGGGGTATGAAGTAGACGGACTGAAATACAGATACAGAAGATATGAGTGGGAACGGACCAGGAAATGAAGAACAGAGTCAGTCTGTTACGAGAGAGGTTAAGAGAAAGACACAGGGTCAACCAGAGGACAGATAGATGGACCACAGATACAGAGATGAGCTGAGAGAAAAGATACCGAAGAGAGGAAGAGGGAACAGAGTCAGAAGAACAGAGTCAGAGAAGAGACAGGAACAGTACAGAGAGAAGAACGGAAGGGAACAGATGCAGAGGGTCAGAGAGGGAGAATTGGGAATGGTGACGACAGTCCCTAAAGATGAAGTTGCCAGTTAAGGGATTTCGCTGCAAAGTGTCACACGACCTTCTTTCATCTCTTTAAACGTTCATTCAAATCTTTTTTCTCGCCTTGTTCTTTTCTGGTGGGTGTGTTTGTATTCCGACATTGCATTTTCGCTAGAGTGTTCGCCAATGGCCCGGGAGACCTGGGTTCAATCCCAGGTCGAGTCATACCAAAGACTCAAAAAATGCTACTTGATGCCTCCTTGCTTAGCACTCAGCATTATAAGGTACGGATCAAGTGTAAAGTAGAGCAATCCAGGAAAGGAGTAGCGCCCTCCCCTACACATTGGTGTAGTAGCTATCGAAAAGGGAGCCTTCGGGTTACCCTCGACTATGGTCGCCAACTTTACTTACTTTACTTATATGATTGATCGTCTTATCTCTATTACCACATAACAAACTCTGGAGGTGCCTGTGGTGTAATTGTTATCGTCGTAGGAAATGAACACGGCGACACGAGTTCAAATCCTGGACGAGACTGATTGCGTTTCACATAGCACTAATACCCTTGGGAAAGGTATGAATCCAATTATTCTCCCTCCAGCTATGGGTAAATAGTAGGACAGACTAGGTTCTTCAGCCTTGGTGAGGCAACTAGTTTAGGAGAAGGAAAAACTCTGAATTCAAACCTGTTAAATTTCGCTTAAAAAAATTGACCTTGTGTCATATCCTGCCCGAGCGGAGGGGTTGGGTAAATAGGAACTCTGGCTATTTTGTTGCGTCTTGTCTATTTGAGGCTTTACACATAAACATACACATACGGATCAGCGTTCCTGTTTTGGTAACAAATAAAGTTGTTAGAATTGATTCTTGGATTTTTTACTGAATGTTCTACATATTGGATTTATGCAATGGATTCTAAATAGCAAACCTTACTATATACAGGTCGTCTAAAAATAGATGCAACCCATTAATATGATAATGATCTATTAGTGAGACAAGTGCCATGGTGGTTATTTTGAACACACCCAGGAAAATGCATCCTTTGAGCTATAGATATCAAATCAATGTGTTTTGAGATTGTTATTATATCAGCTTCCAGGACATGTAATCTTTTTTTGGGTTTATTTTCACAGTAATAAATCATTAGGTTTCGTCTATTTTGAAACAGTTTTGAATGATTTTGTCTCCAAATAAGTAGAGACGCAATTTTTTTTTCCTTTCTTGTCCAAGGTATCTTGATCGAGGATTAATAGATGTTATAGTATAAGTAAGTAAAGTTGTCTCCCTTTAGTCGAGGGCGACCAGAAGGCTCCCTTTTCAATGGCTACTACATCAAGGTCTAGGGGAGGGCGCTACTCCTTACCCTGGATTACTTCACTTTACCTTGATGCGTACCTTATATTGCTGAATGTTAAGCAAGGAGGTATCAAGTACCATTTTCAAAGTCTTTGGGATGACGCGACCTGGGATTGAACCCAGGTCTCCCGGACCATTGGCGAACACTCTACCCACTAGGCCAATGAGCTGGTTTGTTATAGTATACTATATTCAAATCTGAAACAAAAAGAACTCATTATTATTATTATTAGAGTTATTTGCAATCATATGGGTCCCATGTATTCTGAGACACCCTATATATATATATATGTGAGTAGAAATAATAGGGCAGTCACATGGGTCCCATGTATTCTGAGACACCCTGTATATGCTGTTATTACAATTTTATCCATAAAAAGATATCGACAATATTTAAATGATTTTGCAAATGCATTGAGTTTTAATAGATGATGAATACTATATTGCACAAAAATTTTTGGCGTCAACACTAAATGCATTCTGAATTTATAATTAAAGCTGAAGTGAAGAACAATGTTAAATGACTCTCGCCGAAACTGAAAAATGAAAATGAAAATTGTGATTATTTTGGAATTAAAATTGTCACAGGTTAAATGTTACCATATGTTTCCATGGACAGGTATCTAAATAAAAGAATGATTTTGGAATGACAAAAGTGGCACAAAAGGAATCATAGGGAATTTCCACAATCGCCATTGAAGAATTACTTTATTGAACGACCTCGTTTATCAAAATAGAAGAATCTATTTATTTAAATCATCGGATAGGTACATTACATTGAGATGGGTAATTCAAAGACAATAATGTCGAAAACCGTTGGACGCGTGCACACACAGACACACACACACACACACACACATATATATATATATATATATATAAAAGTAAGTAAAGTTGGTGACCGTAGTCGAGGGCGACCAGAAGGCTCCCTTTTCAATAGCACCTAGACAGAGGTTTAGGGGAGGGCGCTATTCCTTTCCCTGGATTGCTCCACTTTACCCTCGATACGTACCTTATATTGCTGAATGTTAAGCATGGAGGTATATATACATATATGTATATATGTATATATATATATATATATATACAATTGCATCATAGCTACACCAAACTCTTCATCAAATGATCGCCTTTGAACTCAAGCATGGTTTCAAGGCTAAAGCATCATTATCTAAAAAAAACTTATTAAAAATTTAGTAACAAAATTAGTTTTTAGAAAGTACATGTATTCACCTATCCCAAAATTGGGAGGTTTAATCAGAGATCTGGTTCTCAAAGTAACAGTCTGTCCAGTTCTTAAATAAATTAGTCTTTACTATTCTAGTTTTCTAATGTCTGGCGCAAGGCAATCTCAGTGGCGGTTATGTTCGCTTTTCTCAATCCTAAGTATAATTTGATTATGTTGCAATATGATAGGTTTTCTTCATTTTTGATACCCAAGGTAGTCTGGTAAAAGGTAACGACTCGGAGCGACGTGAATCCAGCAATCACCTTCTGCTCGTCTGCTGGTCTCTCTACAATTAGCGTGTCATTTCGGGCTTTCTCTGTCTCTCTCCAATTGTGTTCTTTTTGTTTGTAGTATACTATCACAAGGACGAATAATGAACAATAATGAAAATAAAAGGAATAGGTATGACACACCTTCATAAAAATATACATCTCTATTAATTCTTCGAAAGGAATGAAGTCGACTGTAAGTGAGATAAGCAGACACGGGGAGAGGAAGATACTCGGAGGTCTTGAAGGACTAAGACGGTGGACATGGACACCTCTATATCGACCGATAACTTTTTCTTCTCTTTTTATAATTCTCGAAGGGGGATCGAAACTTCTGTAGTGTGAGACAGAGACAGACACGGGGAGAGGAAGATACTCGGAGGACTTGAAGGACTAAGACGGTGGACATTGACACTAATATATCGACCCATAACTTCTTCTTCTCTTTTTATAATTCTCGAAGGGGGATCGAAACTTCTGTAGTGTGAGACAGAGACACTAACGAGGAGAGGCAGTTACTCGGAGGACTTGAGGGACTAAGACGGTGGACATGGACACCTCTATATCGACCCATAACTTCTTCTTCTCTCTTTATAATTCTCGAAGGGGGATCGAAACTTCTGTAGTGTGAGACAGAGACGGGGAGAGGAAGATACTCGGAGGACTTGACGGACTTGGACACTGTTATACTGACCCATAACGTCTTGGCCGGGTGGTGTCATAATCATATTTATGACTCCACCCAGGACTTTTTCTGCTATTTTGACAAGATGATCATAACTGGTCTTCGCCAGTAGGCCACTCGACCCTCAGCAGCCACTCTGGGACTCCAAGACTCAAGACTGCAGAATGACGCCTAACGACTGCCGACTATCACTTCAGTGGGCTGCACCCATCCCTCGGGCGGCGCTCGGCAACTGCTTCCCGTGACTGAGTCTCTTCTGTCTGCAAGACTGAGACTGACCGTTACATTGTGAGTAGCTGTGTTTATATAATTCTAAAACGCCTACGCATTTCCTGTTCAACCCACTTAGAACTTACACTTACAACCTGCTTACACCTATGCATCGCTGTTATCACTTTGTTTAAACAGTGGGAACATCCGGCTCTGTCAAGCATTAATATGCAACAAGCTCTGTTTGCTTCTCAATACCCTGGGCATCTGGTAAAGGTCAGGACTCAGAGGGACGTGAAGTTCGTTAGTCAATTTGAACAATTTCCCTGTGGCTCTACTGATTAACGAAATCCTTTGGTTTTTATTTATATCTTCCATGTGAGCGGTGGTGATGGGTGAAATGAAAAAATATCAATTTTCTCCTAATTTGCATCTCGACAATTAATTCCGCCTCCGACAGTTTGTCGCCTTCCCAACATCCACTTTACGCTCACTTTTACCCAAAATGGGACAGTCTTTCCAAAATTTGGAATTATTACTAATTTTATGCTCACGTGACATGACGTCAATAACCTTTTAAATCATAACGATAAGAAAATTGAAGTAACATTTTTCATACTTGA
The DNA here is from genome assembly GCA_963585895.1 of Sepioteuthis lessoniana. NCBI lineage: Eukaryota > Metazoa > Mollusca > Cephalopoda > Myopsida > Loliginidae > Sepioteuthis > Sepioteuthis lessoniana. The sequence goes on along the minus strand of CAUZXS010005813.1, from coordinate 22,498 downwards.
ATTTTTTAAAAATTGTTATTCCCGAGTTTTCGTTTTCAAGACACCGATTGGCTGTCTCTGACCTCGCAGGGTCAAATTCCCCGCCGAGTTCGCCTCCTCTTGCTTGTAGACAAAAGAATATCTTTTGAATTTCTTATTCACTTGGACAATCGAAATAATAATTCTCTTTTTTCAGTAAAAAAAATACAATTTATATTTTTTGTTCGCGTCCTTTCTCGTCAAAACACATTCCGATTTATTCCTTCCAAAATCTATTTCCGTTAGTTTTCCATTTTTACAATGTAGAGTTCATTCTTCTAAATTCCACCTCAGTCAATTCTTACTTTTCTGGCCAATAAATCAGAGATGCCAATTCTTTGATAACTGATGAAGCTTTCCTTTAAAATTGGGAGGCCACTTTGCTCTTGTTTTCCCTGCCGCGATGACGTCGTTATTCGGTTATTTGTTCAATCTGGTATGTATTCTTTTTTTAAATACTTAAAATTATATAATTGTGTGCAAAGAAATTTAGTATTAAGAAAAGTTACTTGAAGCTAAATTTTTTTACAAATGATTATTATAAGTTATTTGAAACCATACAATTACGTGAAAAGAGAATAACTTGGACGCTAAAAAATATCGTGGCTACAAAAGTAATAGACAACTTTAAAAGGTTCCTTTTAAAACAATATTTATGCTAGTTACACTCGCTATGAAGATTTGGTAAAGAAACTTATCAATTTTTTTTCTAAAATTAATTGCAGAAACATCACTTAAAATTATATAATACAATTAATGATGGTAATTGATTATATTAGCCAATTCTTTTATTCTTAATGATAAAATATGACTTATCTAAGAAAATTTGAGTTGAATTGTAGGTCTCGACAAAAAGGTCAGACGTGTGCACATGCTACGACCGGATGTCAACTCACATCAATATAGGTAGTTGTTTTGAAATCCTCGACAGAGAGGATGTTTAAAATAAATACACTGAATGCAATGACGGCTGGTTTGGCTGGAAGATTTATGGGAAGTTTTTAATGAGACGCGTTCTCATCATCATTTATCGATGAGATAATTAATATATTATATAACCTGGGTAATTTTGCAGTCACTGAGTTCAGTAAGTTGAGTAGGTCAAAGTGGGTCGAAGTTGTGTTGGAGAGATTTGGGTCAAGAGAGACGAGCCACCATAGGGCCAGAAGGACTGTTTGAGGAAATAGAAGTCGGTTTTTGACAATGAGACATTTAGCGTTTCTATGTCATAACTATTATCTTTTACTCTATCTTTCTCTCTCGTTTTGTGTCGTGTCTAAATGGTAACGTTACTTCTATATTTTCTTTTTGAGCCATATCGGTGAGACAGCGTTACAGTTAGACGCTCCATAAACCCATTTTATCGTTATGATAACCAGTCAGAGTGAAAAGTCCCATCAGTGTAAGAAATCTTCTTTATTGATAAAACGTTCAATCTTAAACAAAATGTTCCAACATTGTCGAAAAGTCCATCAACGTCATAAATCTCAATCATCAAAATTCTCCATTATCATCAAAATTCGCCCATAGACAGAGTTTTCCGTAATTTTCACAATGTTTCATCGCCAGAATTCTAAATCATTGTTTCTAAGTTCAATTATCTTCCAAATGTTCCAGCATTGCCACAATTCTCCATCATCCTCCCAATGTTCCATCATTGTCACAATTTTCCAGCATTTTCCTTATGTTCCATTATAGTCAAAATTCGCCATCATATTGTTGTGTCCCCGAAAAGTGTCACTAATGAAAACGCAAACATGGATATTAGATAACAGATTATATTACACCAGAAAGATAGAGTTACATAGAAGAGGTAAGAAGTCTCGTACTGTTCGTATAACACCGGTATTGATCTGCCTCTTGGCAGTGAAATCTCTCCGTTCTAATAACAGTGAGAAGAATCCATATGGTAAGATGGGTAAGGCTCCCACAACACATATCCTCAATGTTTATTCATCATCACAATTCTTCATTATCTTTCCAATGTTCCATTATTGTCACAATTCAACATCATTTCCACAATCTTCCATCATCGTCACAATCTTCCAAATCTACCAACATCGTCACTATTCTTCATCATCTTCCTAATGTTCAATCATTGTCACAATTCAACATCATCTTCACAATGTTCCATCGTTGCCATAATTCTTCATCATCTTCACAATATCCTATCATTGTCACAATTCTTCATCATCTTCCCAATGTTCCATCATCATCAGAATTCATCATCATCTTCCCAATATTCCAACATCGTCACAATTCTCCATCAACTTCTGAATGTTTCATCGGAATCTTTTTCATATCCTCAATGTTCCATCATTACCTCTATTCTCTACCAACTTCCCAATGTTCCATTGTCACAATTCTGCATCATCTTCACAATGCCGGATCATTGTTATAATTCTACACCATCCTCACAATATTCCATCGTTGCCATAATTCTTCATCATCGATGACTGCCTCAATACTCAATCATTGTCATCATCCTCTATCACAGTAGCAATATTCCATCCCCACTAGAGTACCTCAACATCGACAAGATTCTGGATCACCATCAAAATATTCCATCATCGTCACATATTTCTAAAATTTTCACAATTCTACGTCATTGCCACAATTTTCCTGCGAGAACTCAATGTGAAAATATTTCATCATCATCTCAATTTTCCATCATTGCTCAAAAATTCCAATGTCATAATGTTCAAACATAATAACAATCTTCAATTATTTTCAAAATTCGCCATCATCGTTAAAATGTTCCTTTATTGTCACAATATTCCATCATCATGATATTTCTCCATCATCATCATAATGTTCCATCATCTTCACAACGTTCCCTTATGGTCACAAAATTCTTTTACCTTCACAATGTTCCCTCACCTTTACAAATCTTCATTATTTTTACAATGTTCTCTCCTCATAACATATCTCTATTATCATTACAATTTTCTTTTATCGTCACAAAACTTCATTATCGTTACAATGTTCCCTCATAGCCACAAATCTCCATAATTATCACAATTCATCATTATCATAATTCTACATTATCACAATGATCCTTCATCATCAAAACTCTCCATCCTCGACTCAATTCTCCATCAGTGTCAAAAGTCTCCATAATCTCCACAATTTTCATTTATCCTCAAAATCCTTCCTCATCATCATCATCATCACAATTTTCCATCCTCATCACAATTTTACACAATTATCAAAGTGTTCTATCGTCTTAACTTGCGCAAATTTTGTACCAATTGTTGATGCATTGTCTAAATGTTTACTAAAATACCGTTAAACAAGTATAAGAAAAATTATTTTACTGAATTCAAGCACAGGGAATGCCTGAATAACTATAGATTTTCCTAACAATGATTAAAATGGAAAACCTCAGGGTGCTGATAACCTTAATTCCAAACTATGTAACATCAGAGTCAATATTCAGTTTTTTTAATGTTCGCCAATGGCCTGGGAGACCAGGATTCAATCTCAGGTCGAGTCATACCAAAGATTCAAAAAATGGTACTCGAGTCAAGACTAAAGTGTAGCAATCTAGGGAATAGAGTAGCGCCCTCACCTACACCTCGGTGTAGTAGCTATCGAAAATGGAGCCTTCGGGTCACTCTCGAGTTTGGTCGCCAACTTTACTTAGTTATTATCAGTTGCCTTTTGTCACCCCCTATTCAAAGACGTTACTTACAGTGCATTAGACCTTGGATACATTTTACATCTTCCTACATTGGATATTTTTTCACATTATTATTATTATTATTATTATTTTACTCTTTTAAGAGTTTTTCACCCCAGCGTTAGCTGATTTTTTTTTTACAGGCCACTAAATGACTGCAAGTCTCTTCAAGTCTCCGGGGCTCTTCTTAGAATTTAAGCAGTGCAGTGGTTTGGGTGATCTTGACTCGTCCTCTTATTTTCAAAACCTCCTCACCCTCCACCAGTTCTTTTGTGACTGTACCGAGCGCTCCAATTACAACTGGTATCACCGTAACTTTCATGTTCCGTAGTTTTTCAGTTCTCTGGTAAGGTCTAGGTATTTATTTCTCTTTTTGCTTTCTGTCAGTTTTTCCCTGTGGTCAGCCGTAAAAACAAAGTTCACTGTTTGGCAGGTTCTTTTTTTTATTGCCCATCACTAGGTATGGTCGTCTGGCTGCGATTAGATGATCCGTTTGTATCTCAAAATACTAGAAAAGTTTGCGCATCTCATTTTCTAGGAGGAGTTATGGGTTGTTCATATTCTCCTCCTTCTTCTTCTTCTCCTCCTCCTCCTTCTTCTTCTTCTTCTTATTATTATTATTATTGTTTAATTTTCATCATTACGTTCGTTTTCTTCCAGCGGATCTTTACCCAAGAACTAGAGTGAAGGTACTATTTACCAACCCCTCCGCTCGGGCAGGATATGACACAAGGTCAATTTTTAAGCGGAGTTTAACAGCTTTGAATTCAGAGTTTTCCTTCTCCTAGACTAGTTGCCTCACCAAGGCTGAAGAACCTAGTCCGTCCTACTATTTACCCATAGCTGGGGGGACAATAAGAGGGTTCATACCTTTCCCAAGGGTATTTGCCCGAAAGTGAACGTAATAGCGCGACTGGAGTACGAACTCGCGTACTACGATTCCGCAGTTCATCGCTTTAACCATTACACCACGAGTGAAGGTTGGTTGTGATTATATGTATTCTATGTTCCATCCATACATTCAGGCGTTACTTTTCTAATTACATTGATATTACTCTCCCCAGGAGATCAACAGTTCCACAAAGTAGTTTTTTTTAATATTTCATATAGGCTGGAACTACCATGTATTTATTTAATGTTTTCATCTGTCTGTTCTTTTTTATCTTACCCAAGGCACGCTGGTAGTCTTAACGTGGCTCATTTTTCTATTTCTATTTCCATGTCTTTGTATTAACTTATTGTATTCTTTGACGGATATGTTATTATCTGTTGGGACTGACATATCAATTAGAAGGCATTTTTTATTTTGTAGTCCTTAACAACTGTATCTGGTCTATTGCTCTTTATTTTTTTATCGATTTCGATAGCAAAGTCCAAGAGAATAGTTACGTCTTTACCTTCTGTTTTTGGTTCTCGTTGGTATTACTGTTATTTAATTCCTATTTGATTTTTTCACACCAGCATCAGTTGATAGTCTTTCACTGGAGTTTGAGTGACAGCAAGTCTCCTCAAGGACTCTTCTCAGTATTCTGGCTGATCTAAATAGTGCTGTCTTTTGGATTGTCTCCACTCGTCCTCATATTTCCAAGTCCTCCTTGGCTAAACTGCTGGATTGCAGGATCGAAGTAAAGTTCCCTACCTTGGTCCTTTTTCAGAATAGTCCAGAGTATTTTAAATGTGACTGTTCTGGGCGTTTATTCTGTGAATAGATTTCTGCTGCAGAGTTTGGTTTCAGGAAGTTTTCTTTGTCTTTTGAAGTACTTTTCATTTTTTTCTTTCTTTCTTTCTTTCTTCTTCTTCTTCTTCTTCTTCTTCTTCTTCTTCTTCTTCTTCTTCTTCTTCTTCTTCTTCTTCTTCTTATTATTATTATTATTATTATTATTATTATTATTATTATTATTTAGTACTCTAGAATTCTCACACTTGAACTTTCCGAGTTCTCCTTAGAGAATGAGTGACACATATATCCGTAAATTTCCAGTACCGTTCTCTAACACGCTCGTCAGGACAGCATCAATTCTTCCCGTAATTCTAATTTATTCCACATAAATTCTTCTGTTTTTGGCTCGTATCCAAGTGCAAGGAATTCTTATTTCTTATTGAATTCTTACAATAGAAGTACCTAACAGCTCCACCACAGTATCAGGTGACATGAAATCTCAATTTGAATTCTCTGTTATTTAATGGAAAGTTTTAATTACATAAACAATATGTTTATCACTAATGTTGATTACTGTTAAACACAGTCCTGACACTTTCTACTCCGCGACAAATTCTGTTATTTTTTGTGTTTTCATCTTAAATCGTTCGAACGACCTGAAATCATCAGAAGCAATTAAATGTCTTCTACTTTAAGTGATTTGCTTAAACGTTTTTCTTTTCTTTTTTTTCTTTTCTTTTTGATAGTTGTTCTCTTATAACTAGAGAGACACTAATTGTTTAACTGCTTATGGCTGAGACGTTGGCATCAGTTTTTAGACGTTGTTTCACCTTGTGAATTTCTCATTATTAATCTTGTCAAATTCCCCTGTCTGCTTTGGCGTAGGCGTCTTTATTTATATTAAGACTATAGTTTCTTTATTAGAATTTTTTTTTTTTCGAATTTCGGTGCAAACGTTAGTCACATGAAAGAAAGGTGAACGAGTCAGTCCAGAACAAAAGTTTCAGAGAACTTGGTGAATAAAGACAAAATATACAAGTAAAATTTTAATAGAGTTTAATTTATTTAAGATTATATTTTTGGGGATGTTTTTATCCTGTCACACACACACACACACACACACACACACACACACACACACACATATATATATATATATATATATGCCTAGTTAGACAATCCAGACACGCAGGACACTGCTGGAGAAGCAGAGACGAGTGATGTACTCCTATGGACCCCCACATATGGCTGAGCAAGAGCAGGACGACCAGCTCGCACATACATACAGCAGCTCTGTGAGGATACGGGATGTAGCCCTGAAGACGTGCCAAAGGCGATGAATGATAGGGAAAAGTGGCGAGAGAGGGTTAGGGTATCCGTGCTAGCGGCACGACATGATGATGATGATGATATATATATATATGCCACTACCGCTTAGCCTCGTCTTGGTGATATAAACAAGTTATGGTGATAAAAACAAAAATGAAATAGTTTGAATATTAAACAGTTTTAATTAAGAAATAAAGATACCCCTTACCTTGATAATGGTTCTGATGAGAACTGAAACTACTCGGTTTACCATAAATGGCTCTTTTGGAGAAATCATTTACAAATGTTAAGAACGTAACATTAAAAGACATGGAAACGGACTCTTGAAAGAAAAAAATTAAAAAATTTCAAAATAAGAATTCCATCTTGTGTAACCAAACCAGTTTATATATATATATATATATATATATATATATATAAGTGTGTGTGTGTGTGTGTGTGTGTATCTACCCACATTGAAGAGTTGTGATACAACGAAACAATCTGTCTGTGGATGACAATATATACGCTCCCCCATGGTGGTTGATCACTCTGGCGAAGGAATAATGCAAAGCTCTTCGATAGAATTGAGCACTCTGCTATCCGATAAGTTATAAAATGTAAACAAATGAACGCTGTTGCTGCATAATACCTTATACTTCCTTGCCAACGTGGTACGCTTGTTGGCCGAGCGGTCTGATACTAAGGCTAACGTAATGTTGGGCAGGTTTCGATCCCAGCTTCAAGCGTCCTACGTGTCTAGCCCCACTGAAGATTTGGGATACAACTAAACAGTCTGTCTGTGGATGGCTATATATATATATATAGGTGATATTTGAAGAGTTCGTCAAACTGTATTCCTCTCTGAAATGAAATTTGAAAAATCAAGCGAGCTCTAATTTTGATTTCTGTAGCTTATAATCGTGAAGACCTAGTATATATATATATTCCGGCTTAACAAAACTTTTTTGCTTCAAAAGTGTGACAACGATTGACATGAAGAGAATGCATGAAATACCCTTAGGCAAAACATTCTACTATGATTGAATAATTCCTCTATCTCAAAAAATAATCGACAATTGTCATGAAATAATATTTCCTTAAAACTATACAACGGATATTATCATATATGCCTTTTCCTTGTCACTAAAAGCATGAAACCTAACTCCCCTCGATTAATAACTACCATGAAAATAATACTTGAAACATAAAGAAAAGTCGTGAGTGTTATCGTTCCCGAGTCTCTTTTATATAAATAAAAAAAAGACTTCAAGCCCAGGGAGGATTAAGACATTTGATAATGATTAATGAATTTAAAATACTGTTAGCAGGAGTATATTCACTTGTTCACACAGTATTTCGTTCATAACTTTGCCTTTTGAGCTTGCAAAATCCATTACAAATTGCTTTGAGGGAAGATGAATTTTTTATTGATCTCAAGAGACACCTTTCAAGCATTCCATAGAGACATTATTTATATCAGTCGACACTGAAGTACGTAAGTTTAAAAAAGATCATTTTCAACGCTAGCTTTCACTTGCCCTCCCTCTTACTCTGTGGTATATATACATATAAATATATATACGTGTATGTGTGTGGGGAGAGAGAGAGAGAGAGAGAGATTTTTGTATACTCTTTGTATTAACTTACTCTCAACTGACAATATTGCCGTGGTACTGATTATTTTTTTAAAAACTTAGAACAAAAGTTTTTACATTAAAAAGTGGGTCGTCGATTTTCTGAGAAAAGTATTTGCCCGTTTATCTTAATTTTTTTTTTCACTTTTCAAATAAACTGTATCAAACCAGATGGAGTAGAGCAGCAATGTTAACGTAAAAATGGGTGGATAGTCAAATAGTGTTGATGAAGAAATTATGAGGGGAGAAATACTAGGATCTAAGTTATAAGCTTAACAAATAATCAAATGAATTGAAAGTCAAACGGCTGAGAGGGAAATGAATGGAAACTTAAACTAAAACAAGTGAATTATCATAAAAAATCATTTAAAATATTTTATGATGAAAGAAAAAATGCTATTAAGAAATTGTTTTTAATTGGAATCATTTTGAGATGAGGCTTCTTAATCTGAGAATTAATTTGTTTTGCTTTTTTTTTCTTTCTTCTTTCACTACGTTTCGGCCAAATTTCACCTCTGGCTTTCATCAGGTGATTTACCGCGACCTCGGATAGGAATGCTGAGTCTTGTAACCGTATTCCCAGTAATTACTGCCTTCCATAGTTGTTGTCTATCGCACCAAGATGAGGACAAAAAGTTGGCAATAAATTGAAAAAAAATTAATCTCCGATTTAGAAATAATGACAAAATCTTTTTTTCAGTGTTTTACGAAACGACTTTCACTCCTATGATACTATCACACAGGGTTACATAATGGCATGATCTTCACCATTCACATTTTAATAAAACAAAAGAAATCTTTTAATAGTATTTTAATACTAAGAGTATTTTATCATATTTTAAAGAATTCTATTTCTTTTTTCAATATCTAAACCAGTTGTATGAATAAAGAGAGTTTTAAAATAATCAATTTAGAATAATTGTAAACAAAAGAAAAAATAATTGTCAGCTGCGTCTTCTCAATGAGCTTTAATCTTTTAGTTATAGTGAGCATCTATTAGTGTTACTTCTGCATAATTCTCAATGTATAGGGTAACATTTCCATACTGACGCCCAAATCCTCAAAAAAGACAAGACCACAAACATTGCAGTACCAGGGCTAAATTCCAAGAATGGAAAACCATTCTTTTCTCTTTGCGATATTATTTTCTGGGTGGAATAAAACAACTCGGCACAAAAGAGATTCTTGGAAATTTGCCACATATTCGCCAATATCAGCAGCAGTCAGTGGTCAATAGAGACAACCGAAAGTTGAGTTGATGAGATTATGTCCTCAGGGCAAAGACTTTCAGAATCAAACAGCTGTGAGCTGAAGTGAAGGACTAACATTGCAAGACTCTAACTTCGTCAAGTTGCGAAAACTTCTGCTGCAAATGATAAGGAAATGCCTGGATTTTTTGTGTATATTTAACAGGTTAGCTGTGGGCCTATAACAGACCCTTATAAAGCTTCAAATTTTAGTTCGAATACGCATATAAAAGTAAAAGGCTCTCTTTTCAATAGCTACTACACTGAGGTGTTGGGAAGGGCGCTACTCCTTTCCCTGGATTGCTCCACTTTACCTTTGATAGGTACCTTACAAGGCTGAATGTTAAACAGGGAGGTATCAAGTATCATTTTTAAAGTCTTTGGTATGACGCAACCTGGGGTTGAATTGAAACCAGGTCTTCCAGACCATTGGCGAACACTCCACCCACTTGGCCAATGAGCAAACAAACATAAGATTCTGACAGTTTATGATGCAATATCTAAAAAAAAAAAAAAAAAATTAAAAGCAGAATATTTCAAGAATAAATGAAATACCTCCTGTGGAAGACAAGAAAATTTGAGGTAATTCAATAAGTTTCCAGACTTTCTTTGTACTGGCATTTGAAATTGGCGAAGACTCTTGAATATTCACTATGTTATTGCTATACATCTTATAAGATGACTGATCAATTTTTATGATTTTAGGTTCAAATGAACAGCTACAGCAGGAACTGGAATACACCCTACTAAAACCTGATTGTCACAGCTGGTAAATTTCAAAAATGCAATCTGGACGCGAGGACACTTTAGAATGCAATAAAATTCTGTTTTAAACTCGAGCATGAGTTTTTGAGTGGTATAAGAGATTCAAGGAAGGCAGGGAGTCTGTGATGGATGATGAGAGGTGTCGGAGGACTAAGTAAGTCAATAGGCCAGATTTGATTGGCCAAAGGGTTTGAGTTAGGATTACTATGTTGAGGTTTTAAGGGAGTTAGGAAGAGAATTCTTGGGAAGAGGCAAGCACTCTTCAAATTGGGTCAGTGGCATTACCAGCAGGACAATGCCCCAGTACACAATTCTATCCTTGTCACAGACTATTTGACTAAGATGGGCATCAAAACACTTCATCACCTTCCCTATAGTCCAGACCTTGCTCCCTGTGACTTTTGGTTATTCCCTAAGCTCAGAGGCAATCGTTATAAGAGATTTAAGGAGATGAAAGAGGCTGTGACGAAGGTCATTGACACGCTCACACAAGTGGAGTTCCATGGGGCCTTCCAGAAATTGTTGGAACGGTACAAGGGCATTGCAGCCAGAGGAGATTACTTCGAAGGGAACTAGAGTTTCATGCGTGTACTATCCATAAATGTGCCCATACGAAAAATGTCTGGAAACTTATTAAAGGATCCTCGTAATAATCATGCAACAATGCAAACTATAGAAATAGAAGAAAAGCTGCATCCTACTCTTCTCTAAGAAAGTCGACATTGGAAGAATTAAGAACTATAGAGACACAATTCTTACAGCTAGAGTAACAAAAAAAAAAAAAAGAATTATTTGCTTCTCAGCCGAATCCAATCAATTATCAAGGAAATTCTTGTGAAAAATCTGAACGGTTTTCAGCGAAAAAGATCCACAACCTTACAGATTCTGTCTATCCACCCAATCCTTGAAGGAGCACGCGTAAAAAAGATTTGAGGCAACACTTTTGCTCATAGATTTTTCAAAGGTATTTGATTCCATAGAAGAAAGATAGAACAAATACTACAAGTATATGGTCTCCCCAAAGAAACTGTTCCCGCTATAATGATGGTTTGTAAAAATACGAAAGCAATGGTTTGCTTATTCATGGGGACATCAATTTGTTTGGAATTTTTGCTGAAGTATTTCAAGGAGATACATTAGTACCGTATATGTTTATAACTGGCCTACAATACGTGCTACGAATCTCATTAAATCTAGCAAAAGGAAATTATTTCACATTAAAAAAGATAAGAAGCAGAAGATATCACACAGAAACTAACATAGACGTAGACAATACAGGCGATCAGGCATTTTTCGTAAATACACCTGCCCAAACTGGATCCCTGCTGCAAATTCTGGAAAAAACATGAGGAGGCATTAATCTTTACGTAAACGGAAATAAAACCCAGAAAATGCGCTTTAAATAAGAAGGAGTCGTCTTCACTTTTAGTGACAAGCCTCTGAAATTCGAAGACTATCATATGTCTCCGCAGCAATATATCATCTACAGAAAGCATCGGGAGGACATAAACAGCAATTGAAAGGTTGTTGATCCTGTGAACATCTGATCTTTCTAATAATATAAAATAAGATTTTTTTTCCAAGCTGTGACTTTGTAGGTACTACTGCATGGATGCACGAGCAGAACTCAAAGGAAAAACATGGAGAAAAAGCCAAAGGGGAACTACACAAGAATGCTGTGAGCTATTTTGAACAAATACTTGAAGCAACGTCCTACAAAAGAGTAGCTCTATGGCCTCTTACCTCCGATCTCACAAATACTCCAAGGAAGAAAAACGAGACACGGGGAAAACTGATGGACGAGTAAAAATGAATTTATAAGCGATGTTTTCGAATAGACTCCCACACATTGACTGACTAAGAAGGGCTTAAGTACACTTTCTTTCTTTCTTTCTTTCTTTCTTTCTTTCTATATATATATATATAATATCCTATGGTACATATAAAATTTTAAGATAGCTTCAAATAGAGCAGACATCATAAGTTCTAAAAAGAGGGCCTTTTTTCGGTCATTAATACAAGAAGCGCTCCATATCACTAAATACCAACCGGCCCTTTGAAAGCAAAAATAATTCTACTATCTTCTTTAGTTTTAGCCTATCAATTACACTGCAACTAAACTAGATTAAGACCAAGAAAAAGAAAAAGAAACCCATACATATCAGTCCAGGTAAACTTTTTTCTGCGGACGTGGAGGGGGATCCCCTTCGTAGGTTTTTTTCGTCTTTTTCTCTTAAAAACTACCTTTCAGTTTATTTCTCTTCATTGCTTGTTTTTGTCACTGAGTTCTCTGACGAATCGTGACCGAAAAAATGATCCTTTTTTAGAACTTATCAGGTATGATCAACTTGAGGCTATTCTAATACACACATACATAAACACACACACACACACACACACACACACACACATATATATATATATATCTTGTCCTCTCTTTTTTTTCATATATATATATATATATATTAGCCTGTCTAGCCACACTGAAGAGTTCTGATAGAACCAAACGTATCTGTCGGTGGATGAATATATATATATATATATATATATATATATATATATATATATATATATATATATATATATATGTATGTATATATATATAAACAGGTTTGATTTAATAAAACTGATTTCTTATTATCTTCAAGTGTTTTATTCTTTCTTTCAAGCGTCCAAATAATTCTTTTGATCTTACAATCTTAAAATGCTTTTGTAATTTCCCCAGAAGGGCCATTTATGGCCAATTAAGTATTTTCAGTTCATATTTGAACCATTGTCAAGGTAAAGTATATATATATATATATATATATATATATATATATATATATATATTTCATAATTAGAATTGTTAAATATTTAAACCTAACTATTGTTTTGTTTTTGTTTTTATCACCAAATTGAGACTTGTTTATATCACTAAAATGAGTCTAAGCTGTAGTGGCAGTTTAATCAAAATATTCCTTTTACGTGAAGTAAACGAGATTTAGAATACAATTTGTTCTATCAATCATTTGTAAGAATTTTGTAAAATAAATTGTTCTATATATTTTAAACATTTTAAAATATTATCACTAGTTTCAAAGTTAATACTATTAATGTTTGCCTAAATTTTATTTACAGAGCTTCATAGGGTTTTAATTTTTAATTTTTAATATTGCATTTTATCTTTTTGTAATATATATATATATATATATATATATATATATATATATATTATAAATACATAAGGTGCAAATAAAGATATTGCATAAACGTGCACATTGCTATTACGACAGAACAGGTTAAAACCTTAGATATCCACACTGAGTCGACACTTAAGTATTCCCGTGCATCATATAATCTTCAGACACCTGTGTGATGCATGTAACAGACTCAAAGTTGGATATTTTCTCTTCTACATATGGATATAAAATAGATGTCCACTCTCTGCAACGGTTCTTGGCTAACTAATAGAATTTTAAACTAGTTTCTAGAATCTCTTGGTCACCTGACTGAGATCATCCAATTATAACCAAGTTGTGAAACTGTCCTTACAGGTCATGGCTTGTAAATGAAAATTATTCAAAATTCCGATTTGAAGACAGCAGTTTAAATCTTTTTTTTAACATTATTTACGCAGCATATCAGAAAGAAAAATGATTTACTTAACCAATAAAACCACCCTTTCCCGTCCAAACGCCCTGTATTTCAGATCGACACGCAGCTTAGTTCGAACACAGTGTGGAATCTCATTCTCTACCCGACAATCGGAGTGGTGGAGTGGGAGGTTACACAGCCTCAGTCGTCTGGTTTGATATTCAAAAGATTTTGTGGCTCTTATTGACCAAGGAAACGGGTGTTTCCCAAACCAATAAGCCGTGGTCAACTCTGGTGACGAATGTTCTGAATAGAATAAGTCGGCCTCTTCTCCGGAAGAACAATAATGCCAGTTGACTAAATATAACAGTTTAATAACAGTATATAATGTAAAATACAATTAGCTATCATAAAGTATCTATAATATCGTATAGTATAGTATCTATAGTTATACAAAATAGAATACAGCGTCTGTACTGGCAATTTGTGCGTCGATCTTAAGTTAACATAGTTAACATTATTTATGAAAAACTGTAGAGATGAAACACTCTAGATTCTAGACGATTAACATAATTTCTCGTGAAGATAGAGGATAATAATCTCCATGAACATATCCAGAGTTTTAAGATCGAATGCTTGAAAAGCGTACAGACTAAAATGTTTTAATGTTCTACTTTGTAAACTGCTGGAGTCATTCGCTGATGAGTGCGTTGGTAAGTGAGTTGGAGTTTTTTTCTCGAGCGAGTGCTATCGAAATAGCGAGTGTGCCCTGCGTCCGTATATAGGAGTCGATTCTTTCTTTTTGCAGCCCAAACATCAACTTACTCATGGCAACAAACTCTGTCCTTATATGTCCAGTTCTTCATAATCTAAATCTTTTTTAAATCAGATTTTATTCGAATTAAGTGCAAGGATCATTTCCTCTTCACTAACTAATTTAAAACAATATTCCAATATTGTCAGCACTTAGAGGATTGTTACCTCTAGCCATTCTCGAAATCAACAACACGGTTTGACCTCTCGATATTTGGCGTCATATATGGTCTTCTCAAAAATCAATTTGTTCTATGAGAAAACTACCAAAATCTGATTTTTTTACATTAACCCTATCTAGACAGCTGTGAAGAAAATTATAACTGCAAGAAAACGCAACCACTTCTCATGTAGGTATATATTCCATTCCATACAAAGATTATGACAAACCCATCGGTAAAATCGAACGCTATCTAGAAAAAGGAATCTGCGAATACAAACGACCAATTTAATGAAATAAGAACCAAAATATCCGATATATATATATATATATATATATATATGTGTGTGTGTGTGTGTGTGTGTGTGTGTGTTGTATTAAATAAGTTTCCCGACTTTTTTGTACAAGCATTTAGAATTGTCGTAGACTCTTGAAAATTCAGAATGGTATTGCTATACATCTTATGACATGACTGACCAATTTTTATGATTTCAGGTTCAAATAAACAGCTACAGCAGGAATATGTATAAACCTTACAAAAGCCAGATTATCACAGCTGGTGAATTTCAAAAATGCAATCTGGACGTGAGGACACTTTAGAAGGACGATATACAATTAAATTCTGTTTTAAACTTGGAAAGAATGATGACACAGAAACGTATGGAATGCTTCAGACTGCTTTTGGAGCATCTTGCATGAATCTAGCATCAGTTTTGAGTGGCATAAGAGATTCAAGGATGGCAGGGAGTCTGTGAGGGATATTGAGAAGTGTGGGAGGACGAAGGAAGTCAATAGACCAGAGTTGATTGGCCAAAGTGATAGAGTTAGGGTTACTATGTTGAGGTTTTAAGGGAGTTCAGGGAGAGATTCCTTGGGAAGACGCCAGCACTGCTCAAATCGGGTCAGTGGCATTTCCAGCAGGACAATGCACCAGTCCACAACTCTACCGTTGTCACAGACTGTTTGAGGAAGATGGGCATCAAGACAGTTCCTCATCCTCCCTATAGTCCAGACCTTGCTCCCTGTGACTTTTGGTTATTCCCTAAGCTCAGAGGCTGTGGTTATGAGACAATTGAGGAGATGAAAGAGGCTGTGAGGAAAGTCATTGACATGCTCACACAAGAGGACTTTCATGGAGCCTTCCAGAAGATGTTAGAACGGTATAATAGGTGCATTGCAGCCGGAGGAGATTACTTCGAAGGGGACTAGAGTTTCATGTGTGTACTATCAATAAAATTGTCCATGGGAAAATAGTCTGGAAACTTATTTAATGATCCTCGTATATCCTTATTCATTATCTCTCCCAACAGAAATTAACTGAATGATATTTCCTTAGAGGCTGATTAGGCTGCACTAAAAGCCAAAAGCAACAAAATTGAAAAGATAGTTATTTGAAAATCTCGCTCAATCAACTAAGTATAAAATTATTAGGAATCAGATGATTTATTGTGAAAAACTCTAGATAAAACGCTCTCGATTTTAGAGGATTAAAAGGATTTTTCGTGAAGATATAAGATAATAATCTCCATGAACATATCTGGAGTTTTAAGATCGAATGCTTGAAAAGCGTAAAGACTAAAATGTTTTGAATTTATTTTATCAAATTACATCTTAACGTGTTAGGTTTTCTTTCTCCTGATTGAGTTTTCCGTTGATTTTTGTTTTTAAGTATTGTGCTCACTGTGTTTATTATACATCGATTGTCAGTCTCTTTCTAATTTGATTCTGTTTTCTATTCTAAACCGATATTTCTAAAAAAAGAAAATCTTTTTATGCTTTTATTTGCTTTTCAATTCATTTGTTTCTTTACTTTATTCGTGTCTTCAATTCAGTGAATTTTTCCCGTTTTATTCATATTTCATGTGTTTCATGATTCTAAATAGTTTTCTCTTTTTGCTGTGTTTCTATCAGCTTCTCTTTGTATATTTTCCTCACGCGACGAATACACTTATTTTGTCGGTGTGTTTTTTTTTCATTCTTTATCGTTCCTTATATCATTCTTGAAGTAAGATTTTACAGTATCTTGGCAATGTATTTTCCTTTTTTCCGTACAAGTTTAAAGGTTGACTTTAGTGGTTATTAAGCTCGATGTTAGGATACGTTTTTTATAGCCTAATTGGCTGGGGATGCAGAATATGCAAGCTGTATCTCTGCATAAGAGTAAGACCCCCTACCCAAACGAATTTCCTGGTAATATAACTCTAAGCCATCTAATCGTAAGGCCCCAGTCATGGAACATTGGAGAATGAGGAGTACTTTTTCATTGCCATCTCTTCCAGATCCACTCTGTCCCGTTATGGTAGTACCTGTTACAATTCCCGCTATGACTCAAATAGAACTGTTTAATCATTTAATTGTGAATAAACAAATAATACTAAATTGAATTATCTAGATAGTAATACTTGAAACCATATAACCATGTACAAGCAAATATGGTCTGGCTAGCTTAAAAGGATGTTATCTTTAAAATATTTACCAAAAAACCAGCTGTATAAACAGTATTTGGCATTAAATAAACACCAGGGGTCAATATACCATTACATTTTTTTAAAACAAATAATTAAAGCAACAGCCCACAAAACAGCAGTAGTGCAACCACTTATCTTTCATCTGACAAACCATCCGAGTTAGAAAAACAAGACCATCCAGCAGGGATTTACACACATTAGCTCTGTGCGGCCACTGGGTGCAGTCAAAAAGAGCTGGCAAGAGTGATAGATGATTGGGATAGATGGCAAAAAAAAAAAAAGTCAAGGAACCTTGTGCAATCAGCTTGACTTGATGATGATGATGATGATGATGATGATGAATGATGATGATGATGATGATGATGAATTTTGAATAAAAAGAAACATTATTGATCCTGATGATTCAATAGTTACATCCCTTGAGAAATTATGATAATTGCAATGAGGTAGACGCAAACTTTACTCTTATCTAGTTATAACATTGATTTAGAAATTGATTTATTCTCCAAGTTAGAATATCCTATTGCTTAAATAAAAAAAATCTCTGGATTACATTTTACCGACGGCAGCAACGGTTAATCCCTTGCCTGGACATCTAAGATGGATTGCTTTTCCAAAGTTAAACAGCTCCATTTGAAGGCGGAGTAGATTGACATCTTTTCCAATGTATTTTTGCCAAGTAAACAATTATTTATTGCATAGGTTATTGTACTTTGTTTAATGGCATATAAGCTTTTGTGAGTTATTCATTGCCGGGGCTATCTTTTTAAAAGATAGTCGTTTTAAAAAGTCGTTCTGTTTAACTGATAGCTTGGGAGGGATAAGGGGATCATAACTTTCCCAAGGGTCTTAATTCGAAAGTGAACGCAACAGTGCGATTGGGTTTCGAGCTCACTTACTCGGGTGACGCAGTCCAGCACGTTAACCAATCCGCCACGGAGACACATCTCTAGTTGCATAGTCATCGACGACTTCTAAGTCGGTTATAGTTAATTGTTGGATGGGGGAGGAGAAACACAATAAATACAACTTACCTCAAGTGTTGGAATCTCTTTTGCTTTATTTCCATCGTTTAGTTTCTTAATAGAAATCAAACCCGACCGATAAAATGAAACGCAGTTTCTTCCTGGTAGCGGTCGTGTCGATACTGCTGTATGGATGTACCACTTAGACGCTAACAAAGCGGCTGGAGAAGAAGCTAGACGGCAACTACACAAGAATGTTGAGAGCAATATTGAACAAGTCCTGGCGGCAACACCCCACAAGAAACCAACTATACGGCCACCTGCCGGACTCTTGAAAGAAAAACATTTTTAAAAATTCAAAATAAGAAGAATTCCATCTTGTGTAATCAAACCAGTTCATAGATATATATATATAGGGAAGTGACGTGAGAGGGTCAAGGATATCCGTGCTAGCGGCACGAGATGATGATGATGATGATGATGATGATGATGAGTCTCTTAAGCCGTGGAAACTTGTGGTAAGGGAACACAGATTCAACCTGCAGAATAACATCCACAATAAACTCTTACAGATCAAGCCCACTTTAGGTGAATGAAGACAAGCTTTCAAAAAAAAAAAAAAAATCAAGAGAACAAGCCACTATATCCTGATTGCGCATTGGTCATACAAGGCTTACTCACTCTTTTATACTTAAACAGGAAGAACAACCAACGTTTGTCTTGTCAAACGCCTTGAACAGTTAAATACGTTATCATAGAATGTAGTTAATTCGCTTTTATCAGAAAGTGATTTTTCAATGTCAACGGTTTGAGCGATATATTCCAGAACGTCAACACGGATGACGTTCTGTCTTTCTTGAGAGAGACAAGGTTGTAACAAATAATATGAGGAATATCACTTGAGCACAATGCTAACATATTGAGATCCCTCCCTAATCTCTGGAGGTAGTGTAGCCCTAGGCAGGCTAATATGCTGTAAAAAGACATCAGCTAACAACAGACTTTTCGTACACAAATCACATATATCTATATATACATAAACATGGATTGGCATTAAATCAGCTACAAAGGTTGATATGCCATAAAACCCAACCAACCAACAAAATGCTGAGTTGCTTCTTTCTCCTAGTTGGAAAAGGCCTCTTCTCGTATCTTTGAATGGTTCACTCACTCTCCGCCCACATGAACACATATCATATCCTATAGATTTTTACAGGAATTCACAAAACACACAACATCTATTTCATCTTCGTGTGAAGGACATCGTCTGGCCACCGCCTTTCCAGCCCGTCACTATTTTGACGGCCAATTGATTCTGGTCACTTTGATAAGTCTTCGATAACTGGAGTTTTTAGTCCGGGTATCTAGATCAAGTATGTCCTATTAAACCTTGTCCACTGGACGAGATCTTGACCGTTGTCAATTCGTCTTTCTTCCTGCTGCTGGCATTTTAATAAATCACTTATATATAAATCTCTTATATATTCGTACGATTAGCTTACAATATGGCAGAGTTGGAACTCTACTCAGTCATTCCATTCTGTGTCATTAAGCCATTTGTTTATAAACGGCAATTTAAAACACGGTTTTTCTATACTATTGTTTCAAATAAATTATAATTCATTTTAATACGAATTAGGGATTTAAAAAAAAACTTCAGAAAGGTATTTTCAATCAATTTGATGTCTTTTCCACTGGAGCAATTCAAATCAATTGGCGAAGAAATAAATTAATTCCATTCATAAGAAATGAATTGGGAAGATCTTTGTATGGAATCCAGAAAGAAAGCAATGAGAACGAAGAAATAGCTGGTGTTTCTCGTTAACACAAAGAAAGACAGATTTTCTATCATAGAAACTTTAAAGCCTTGGATTAAAAAAGAATGACAAAATGAAGAAGCTTATTTGTTAAACTACACATGTTTATATAGAAAATAAGTAAAGTGAAGTTGTCTCCCTTAGTCGAGGGTGAACAGAACTCTCCCTTTTCAATAGCTACAACACCGATGTGTAGGGGAGGGCACTACTCTTTTCTCAGGATTGCTCCACTTTACCCTTGATATGTACCTTATATTGCTGAGTGTTAAGCAAGGAGGTATCAAGAACCATTCTTAAAGTCTTTGGTATGACGCGACCTGGGATTGGACCCAGGTCTCCGGGACCATTGGCGAACACTCTACCCACTGGGGCAATGATCTGGTTCTATATATAGAAAAAAAGATGCTTGATATAATTATTGTTGTACAATGGAGATCTCGGCGATTGTTTAAAAAAGGTTAAATTGAAGAAATTGTCCCTTGATTTCAATTATTTCATTTTCAAAAAAATTAAAATCTGAGCGACGGTCTCGTTTAATCCTTTAACTCTTTGCCATCTTTTTTCCAATTTTCTAAATCTCCAATAACTGAACAAGAATTTTTGAGACTGAAATTTTGACCTCTCCCTAGCAACCACACTCGACATAGCCGGTCGTTGAGGTTGTTTGTTGTGGTGGTGAGGGTATATCATTATAATATATAATCCTCAAAAAATGTCCTTTTTAAGTCTTCAATATCTTATGTTAATCCTTTTTTTTATTTTGCAAAAGAAAAAAGTCATTAAATTTCAGGATCTACTCGTGTATAGGTCGAATTGTAAAGAACTGATTTTGAAGTAAAAACTTACGTCAATCTCTCCACGAATAATAATTTTGGAAGATGGAAATTAAAGCATCATTGAAAAGACCAAAAACAATTTCTGCTTTAAAAGTTAAGTCCATAAATGAATGATTTTTATTATATATATTTCAGACAAACCCTCTTTGGAAATGAATAGCTTTGGCATTAAATAACTTAAGAAGATTAATATGACATTAAAAAAATAAACCGAACTGAATCGATCCAGGGATCGGCACGTAGAGTACTTCGATTTTTGGCATTAATCGAGCAAATTATTATCATTATCATTATTTACTCTTTGAGAGTTTTTCTCATCCGTTTTAGCTGATCGTCGTTCACTGGAGTTTGAGTGATAGCAAGTCTTTTCAAGTCTCCAGGAGTCTTCTCAGTATTCTAGCCGTTCTCAACAATGTTGTAGTTTGGATGGTCTCCACTCGTCCTCTAACCTCCAAGTCCTCCAGTCTCTTTAATAATCCTTTGGTGACTGTACTAAAAGCACTACTCACGATTGGTATAATTGTCACTTTCATGTTCCATAATTTTTAAATTCCCTAGCAAGGTCGAGGTACTTATCCTTCTTTTCACTTTCCTTCAGTTTTATTCTGTGGTCAGCAGTGACAGAAAAGTCCTCAATTTGTGCTCATTGTATATCGTATATATACATTTGTGCAGTTGTATCTTAAGAGTTTTTTACACCGTTATATGGTTTTAAGTATTCGTATCTAATACAAATAGTTAACACACGGTTGTATGTTTTTAAGGATTTTTAATCTAATACTAATAATCATATTGTTTTATTTGTTTCATTCTTTTTTAATAATTGTCATTTGTTTGCACACAGTCATATGGTTTCAAGTAAGTACTAACAGTCCTTAGAAATCAATGATACCTTCAAATAACTATTCTTGATACAAACAATTTACAATAATATCGCCTCAAGTATTCCTATATAATACAAATAATCTTTAAACAGACTTATGTTCACGATTGATGAGACTCTAACATCAGTAACCACTCTGGGTCAGAGTAGGCCTGGGGGTAATGGTAATAACGGAGAACTCTACACTGCCAAAATCTCAAAAAGTGGAGCCTTATTAGCCGCCAATTTGAATAACCTCAAAATAAATATTTTTTGCAATATTAGAATAATTTTAGCGAAAAGCGAAACAAATAAAGCAGAATTTATATTTATCTATAAAAATTATGAAAAAGGAGAAAAATTAATTTTTTTTCAATAAAATTCCCCTTATTTATTGAATAACCTTCGTATATATATATATATATATATACATATATATATATATAAGTGTGTGTGTATGTGTGTGATGTTCGCCCAGGTCGCGTCATATCAAAGACTTTAAAAATGGTAGTTGATGCCTTCTTGCTTAACACTCATCAATATCAGGTACGTAATAAGGGTTAAGTGGAGTAATCAAGGGAAAGGAGTAGCCCCTCTCCAACACCCTGGCGTAGTAGCTATTGAAAAGGGAGCCTTCTGGTCACCCTCGACTACGGTCGCCAATTTTACTTGTTTTTACATATT
>CAUZXS010005812.1:0-112397 GCA_963585895.1 Sepioteuthis lessoniana | reverse complement strand
CAGACTGAGTTCCCTTGGCTTGGTTAGACAACCCGTCAAGGAGAAGGAAAACTATGGATTCAAACCAGCTTTACTCCGATAAAAATGACCTTGTGTCACATTCAGTTTGGGGTGGAGAGGTTGGGTACTTATGCATTGTAATAGCACCATAATCATTTTATATCATCCAAAGGAATCATCAATATGATCGTGAATATACATGATCATTATCATCATATACACCATCATTCAATTATATTATCATCTATTTCATGAGCATGGATTCATGAGGTTCATTTTCCCGTCAGAGGAACTTTATGATGGTATTTCATAGGTTGGTTGGTTGTTTGGGTTTTATGGCATATCAACCTTTGTAGGGTTATTTAACGCCAAATCCATTCTTACGAATATAGTTCTATTTCAAACAATTCAGTTTAGGATAACTACGCAGTTTAAATGTAAGTGCAGTTTAATTGTGAAAAACATTTCTATTTCAAGCTATTCAGTTTAGTCAAGCAGTGCTAATTCAGCTAATTCAGTTTAGTATAAGTACTGATTTTGTTTACACACAGTTAAATGTTAAAACAGTTCTATGTTAAACAAATCAGTTTAGTGTAAGTACAGTTTCAATGCCAAAAACAGTTCTATTTCAAATGATTCAGTTTAGCATAAGCACGCAGATTAAATGTAAGTACGGTTTAATTGTCAAAAACATTTATTTCAAGCAATTCAATTTAGTCAAACAATTCAGTTTAGCATACGTATGCAGTTAGTTCTATTTAAACCACAGATAGGGCCCTATAAGGTGCTACCACGCTGGACCAGAGTAGACCTGGGAGCAATGGTAATGAAGGGGTTCTCCGCATTCCCCAAAGCCCCAGGATCACTGGAAACTCACCATCAGATTGTTTTGTGTCATATCCAGTACACTCATTGTAGGGTGTCTTACCCCTCTGCAGAGGTGTAGTCAGTGTATTCTACAGCCCCAGCCGACTGGGCAAGTATTTCATCAGAGATCACTCGTAGGATCGCCATTGAAGAAAGCAAAGAAACTATTATAGTTACAGAGGCGGTAATTGTGAAAGACAAACAAATCAATGATCTCCAAAACCACTTCTTTTAATTTATTGGACAAAAGTTGTTTATTTTTCAGTGTCTTTTAGTTGAGAATGGTGGAATGATAAGTCAGTAGTTATAAAGGTTTACTTAGTTTTGGGTTTTTATCTTTTCTAATTATATTTCGACTTGATCCCTTCTGTAAATTCTCTTGGGGAATTGGCGATGGCTGATTGGCTGATATTCTTCAACCTTGATTGTTCCATCATAACTATTCTTTGTTTCTCACTTTAATAAAAACACTAGCTAATTAAAACTAATGACTTAATCCGTAGATGAGTAATAAAACTCGAATCAAAATTATATATTTAAAAAAATGTCAGTTATCAAATATATATCATATATATATCAAATATATTTATCATATATATATATATATATATATATATATTTATATATATATATATATAGAGAGAGAGAGAGCGAGAGAGGGTCTTTTAACGTCATCTTGCAGTCTATCTAGAAATGAAGTGAGTTTCATACTTCCTGGAAGTGACTAATTGATTGATTTTAACGACATTTCAACTCATTCATCAAGGGTTATTTTATGCCTAGGGGTTAGGGAATCGCAGTTTTTGTATGTTCATATCCATATATTTTGTTTAGTTATTTCTTAAAATGTTTTTATTTACATTGACTACGAATAATTTTAAACAGATCAACTTAATCCATATATGGAACCCTAATTGGTACTACGACTCGGGTCAGAGTTGACTTGGGAGAGATAGTCCGCGCTTCCTAGATCTCCAGAACTGGTTTCAACTTTTCGCCTTTTTAACTTCATAAACTAATTCATTTCTAACAAACTGTCGCTATTTTTGTTTAGTTGAACCAAAGACTTTTATTCTTCTACAAGAGAGACATTTTCCCAAAGAAATCTCATTAAGGAACAGCATGATGTTTGACTCTTTTCCTAATTCTGTTAGTGTCTCGGTCTTTGTAGTCTGTCTGCCACACGGAGTTCCCTATAGTTAATCATTTCTACGGCCAAATCAAATGTGAGACTCTACGAAAGAGTTTTACTTGAATCGTCTCGGACTGATTTCATTTGATAGCTTCCCAAACCATGTCATATGTACATTAGAACATTTAAACTTTTCAAATGTACATTCATTTTTTACTCTATTCCTTCTTCGATCAGATTTGCTTTACTTAATATATTATACAAGGGTTGGTCCAGCTTCAATTCATCAAAATCTTCCATACAGAAAATAAACCTAAAAGCCTCAACATACTGAGATGATCATTTACTTAAAAGGAATTGCAATTGATTCGGTAATAAAATGGCGGCCGATATATTTATATATAAAACGGTTTATTCCTACAGGGGAAATTTTGTAACTTTTTCGCTTCATGGCTCAGTCATCTACAGTGAATAGATTAATAAAGGAGTAAAAACGGTAAAAGGTAAAGGGCGATTTGTATTACATACCAGGTAAAAAGTACCTGATACCAGGTAAAAGGTAAACGATTATAGATAAGGGTTATAACTGGTAATATACATTCCACAATACACGCTACCTGCAGAGATTTGCTTAAAGCTGTGCTACACAGCTAATTCGCTAGTTTAATTAAAATTACTAAACATTGTTACTAAAAGGAAGTTGTGTTGTACTTTCTTTTTTTTAGAACAAACAAAACCGCAAATTTGAATCACCAATGGATTAATACAATTATCATTCATTCAAAGGATAAGTCTTACAGCCATTAAAAATGTTTCATATTTCCCATCAAATGATTTTGCTTAAAAGACTTTACTTCCTACTTCGAGGTAGGAAATGATTGATGCAAGAAAAACAAGCAAAATATAAACAAAAAACAAGTAAATTTATTAGTAATTAACCACAAACGTTAAGCTAAAATCAAATGAAAGCAAGCATTAAAATGATTTACACCAATTAAATGACCTGATTCAATTGATTGGTATAATGAAAACCTACAAAATATTGTCTTTTAAGTTTGAGGAAAATGTCTGTTTATTTTATCATAAATTAACCGACCTGAAGTTCGCAGAACCATTTCCTTTTTATTCCAACTAAAATACAAGTGTAATGTCTATTTATCTCAATCAATTTAAATAAGGAAATATCTAATTAGTTTCTCAAGTTTTGAAAAGATACAAATATTATTGAGCTAGACCTTCCATAATCGTCTGGTAAATATTAGTAAATAGAATTCACATTTAAATATGAAATTAAATTCATGCTATGATTTCGATAAAATATCTTGCAGATAAGTTAACAGAAATTTAACGATGCACATATATCAGTCAATAATTGTGCATATAATTTTATTTAATTGGTGATTTATGAATGCGTGTATCTAGTTACAATCTGAACCTCAACCAGTTTGAAAATCTACTGCTATTCACCCCCCCTCTCTCTCTCTCTTTCTCTCAGTGGAACGCGTGTGCGTGTTTTATGAACTTCATCTTGCGCACTGGTTTGGCCTGAAGAAGACAGGATGCCAAGTAGACAGAATTGATGTTAACATTCCAACGACAAAACGCTAATTATAACTAATATGTTCTATGAATTTCAGCCTCGAGGAATTAACATACATATTCACACACATATAAATACTTACTGAAACACAGACATATAATTCTAAGATTTATACTCATACATGAATGTACAATGTAAATGCGCACTTTATGTTAGTATTTGTTGCGTGTTTATGCCTATCTACATCTATCCGTGTATGTCTGTGTGCATGTCAATGCATATGTTATTGTCTGTTTTAGGGGATCTCTCTACATAAGCTTATGTAGTTGTATCTCTGCATTTATTCTCTGTATCTGAGAATGAATGCCTGTATGCCCCTATCATATATATGATAGGCGCATACAGGCATTCATTCACAGATACAAAGTGATGCAGAGATACAAATACATGAGCTTATGAACGTTCACGCATGTGTGTGTGTTTACTTATATATATATATATATATATATATATATATATATATATATATATATATATATATATATATATATATATATATAGTTAGTGTGTTTAATGATTTCACAAGAGAAATATTGCTCGTTATCTGGTATAGAACATATAAAACAAAACAAAAAATTGAAACCACATATTGCAACTAACAGTAACCTATTTTTGTGATCATCAAACAATTCTACATTTTGGAGAATTAAATGTGATACGATTGGGTGGTATTTATATTAGATAGGATTCAAGAAATCTTCAGAATAGGCTTAAGAAAGAAATCTCTAAAAAATTTCAATTGTTGGTTATATCAAAAAGCTTAGAATTCCTAAGGATTTCTAAAGTTAATTCCTTGTATGTATCGTAACCAACTTAATAGGTGGGTGAGTCACAGGTTTTGATAGAATGTGAGGCCCAATTTGAGAGCTTCCTATGCTTTTTCCAAGGTCATGAAGGTGACGAACAACTCTGAACTGTGAGATGCCCAGCTCGCTTGATACTCTCCGAGTACTACTCGCCAGATATGACTTGGAGCACAGCCTCGGAATCCACAGTTTTAGGCTAAATTGACTTTTCCTGATTGCCGAGTTTCTTTTAACCTCAGTGCTATTGCTTGAAACATCTGGTTACTTTTTTTTTCGAATTGATAGCTGCCATTCTTATCGATGAATTGACTGACTGAAGTATTCTACGAGAATCCGTCTTGCATCTGGTAGAGCCCGCCTTTGACCCGCTTTCAGATTCATGTGGTTACTTTTCATTCAACATGCTGAGTCCCATGGTTGTGAGGCTTGTATAAAATCTCATCCCTCAAAGATTGTTATCCAATTTCAATCTGGAGTAGGATAACTGTTGCGGAGTTTAACCCCTCCGGTTTTACTGAGGGAGCCTTAAACATCTTCGGTGTTACACTTAAAACGTTTTCATAATGTGAATTTTCCTTCTCAGAAAAGAAAATTATACTTACGCCATGAAATTTCGTAAGTTTTAACCTGGCAAAAGATAACCAATTCCTTTTTATTTCAATCAGTCTTTTCGGATTGATCTCATTACTTTTGGAGATGTTTTGCAGTTCTACGTACTGCCAGTGTAAAATTCTCGACATTTTTTTCTTCTTTTAAATTTAAACGTGTGAAATATGTCTTCACTGAGCAGAGTTGCTTATCATAGAAAAGCGTCTTTCTTTTACGTCGGTCCTTCTTGAAAGAAATTTTTACCGTGTTTTGGTTGTGCGCTTTTATCGCAAGATGTCGATCTTCTTTCATTTAAGGAGGAAGTGGATATATTGGAGTTTAATTAGTCAACACGTTAAAATTTTGAGCTTATACATTCTAATTTAGGTTAGGATACCCATTTAAGATACGACAACTTATAGCAGCAGCAGCAGCAGCAGCAGCTGCAGCAGCAGCAGCAGCTGCAGCAGCTGCAGCAACGATAATAATAATAATAATAATAATAATAATAATAATAAGAAGAAGAAGAAGAAGAAGAAGAAGAAGAAGACAGAGATAATTAAAACAATTTTCTAATTATTTTACTTTTACTTCATACTTCATTCTTTTTTCCCAAATATTTCTAACGCCATTTGTTGCTTCGTTTTGATTAGTTTTTTGAATTCTATGTTCTGCTTGTGTGAGATTCTTTACCCATTTTTTTCTTTTAAAGTAAAACAAGTGAAACGATTTTTTTAGCCGATCTTGCTTGCTCAGCATACAAAACCCTCTTTATTATACGACAGCCTTTTGTGGCGCGTTTTTATAACATGTTAAACCACTCAGGTATATTCACACACACACACACACACACACACACACACACACACACACACACACACACACACACACACACACACACACACACACACAAAATATATATATATATATATATATATATTCGCATCTATGTAAGTTTTTGCGTTTGTCCGTCTCTATTTCTGCATTTAGAAGAATATATGTGTCTGTGTGAATTTTCAAGTCTGTTGCATTGATCAAAATCTATAAGATATAAAAACCCAGACACGTGTTTCTATCCATACACACATATATTTCTATATGTGTGTATACATATGTGCATATATATGAGAATGTCTATGCGTGCGCGTGTGTGAATGTGAACAAGTAAATACATGTATAGATTTGATTTTGGTTTTCTTTCAAGATAAATAAAATTAGGAAACTGTGTTTATGTAGATATAATCTTAAACGCTATCCAACCACACAGTAGGTAACAAAAGAAGATTAATGTTTATTGCCACTAAGATAAATCTAATGAAATATCTTCAGCCTGAAATATTTTGCATCATAAAACTACTCACTATTTACTACTTACATTATATAACTTTTTATGCCGACTTTTTGTAAATTCTATTAGATTTAACCACACAAACCTTTGTATATTACGACAGATTTGAGTACCCGCTCTAAAGCATTAGTAAGTATTGTGATTATTTAGATCCTCACCAGCTTCTTAATTATTGCCGACATGTGCCAAATTAGGAGTAGTATATTCAAAAGTCACCTAATTGGGGATAAAGATAAACATGCAATGACGAGACTTTCTGGTTTGTTTTATTTCTTTCAGGAAGCAAAGTTGAAAAAATAATTCTTTAAAATTCAAATTGCGGACAAAGAGAAAATTTCAATTTCAGAAGTCTTGTAATTACTTTAACACATCCATTCCAACAGCGATGCAAAATTTTATCCCTTTAGCAAATTTTTTAAGATACATACTCCCGTAATTGCTTTCAGAAAGATAAGTTACAGTTAGCTAATTTTGCCAGTTTCAACAAGGGATTATCGTCCCGCTGTGAAGTTAAAGTTTTGATTTTCGTAAATATGAGGAAAATATTATTATTCATCGCATAAACTTATTAGCACCATTATTAACCTTATTAATTTACAACTTATTAAAAAACCATTTTGAAACTACCTTTTTAAAAGAACCTCAAGGCAAGTTTAGCACTGTATTTCGTTACAAAACAACATAACATGGAATATTTCAGTGACTAATCTTATAACGTAATTTTGGATATGAACACTTCATTTTATCCTTTCAAACAATGCATTCCTATTTGCTATGGACAATCCATAAACTAATTCATTTTCAGATAAATATATGTGGATGAATACCTTTGCATTGCATCATTTTACCACCTATTTTTCTCGAAGTAAGATTTCATTTCTATTTCATTTCTCTAGTTTAAATAATCTTATTCATTGAATTGAATATTTCAATCACCCCATATTTTATTTTATTCATTTGATTTCAGTTATTAATCTACCCAACATTTTTTTCTGTCATCAAAGAAAAACAAATCGATTTGTGATGGATAAAGAGAAAATATTTTGAATGATATAGAAACTACCAGTCTATAGTATATAATACGTTACACAATATCGTTTCTTCTCATAAATTAAGGATCAGGTTTTAGTTGTTTATAATATTTTCATTGTTTTCTGACTGTGATAAAGAAAGATTTAAATCAATCAACATCATCATCAGCAACATCATCTATGTCTATGTTGTTAAGGTTATTATTAATAATAGTCCGATTCATTATAGTATCAATACTTCGGACATGATCTATGAACTTTTAAATTATGCATGGGGAACCAGAAGTCTTAAGGCATCATAAGACCTTTCATGACTTCTTGAAAGGCCATTTGTAATTTTATTATTTTATAAATTTGGATAGATTATAAATTTTATTTAAAAAACATCAAATGGAAATAATTCAATCTCAGAGTAATTAACTGCAGCAGCAAAAATAGTAAAATGAATTTTGATTTGTATTAATGCAATTTTCCTGAAGAATACAAGCACCCCCCTATTACTTTGCTAGATTTTATGAATGTTAATATCAATAAACTGATTTGTTTATTGAATAAACGTTGTAAAGTCAAAAACAGCACCATGATAAACATATATTCGTTTTAAAAACAACTTACAAGTTGTTACATCTCAGATATTTCTGAATATCAAAAATCATTTAAAAAACTCTTCCAAGGTTCACATAAAAAAGGAAGGTAGCTTTTCACATTGGGTGTTTGTAAATAATCCGAATAAGAAAACCAGGGAAAATGATCTTTGTTTGTTATGCATTTACAGGTTTAAATTTTGTTTTATACGGTTAGTTTATCTTTTCTTATCTAAACTGAGATTTTTTCAAATAAGCACGAGAAGATAAGAGATTTTGGTATTTTTTTGTAGTTTGTAGTTAACTGTATTACTCTTGGGTGAAAAATATATTTTGTTAACTTAAAGACTAAATGTTTTCTTCGAATTTCTTTCGTGTTGGCTGATCTAATATTTGCAGAAAATCCCCAGATCAAAACCAAACATTCAGTGATCATTTTCCATTTGTCGTTTGGCCAAGTTCATTGAGAAAGATTTTCTTTTAAAAGAACCAACCAGAGTTGATTTGTAAAACTTGCAGACAGAATGTACGAGTTGATTTCACTATATTTACTTTCCAGAATCCAATAAATGCAATATTTTATCAGAAAACAGAGAAATACAAGAAAGACAAATGAATTTTCTTGAATGGTGGAAAAACCAACTCTCTATGGTCCTCTCTCTCTTTCTCTCTCACACGCACACACACACACATATACACACAGACACACACACACTCTCTCTCTCTCACCCACACACACATGCACACACAAACACACACACTCACAGATATGCTTATATATATGCGTGCATGTAGGCGTGTGTATGTATTTATGTATATAACGTATATACGTATGTAATTAACAACTTCGTGTTATGATGGACCCCTAGTTTTTGTCTCAAAAAGTTTTTTTATTATATATTATGTGTAATGAACAACCCCTAACTTTAAGCTATGTTAGCCAACATGAATATTTCTTCAACAACTAATGACAAATGGAAAACGTTCAGATACTTATTTATCGTTTCAAAACGACTGTAATATAATTAAAAAAAACAATTGAATACAGTAAATAAACAATGTAGTCTAGGACTTGATGTAGGTTTTGGTGTTTATTTGGATATTAGAGATATTCTAAAAGTCCAATTCTGATTTGCTATAGCATGAATAACAATAATTACGTATGTAATTGACTAAGTACAATTGTTTCGGTACAGAATATGCGTGGACACTTTGTATCGAAATGAAAGCAAAATTAGGTCTAGAAATGAGGTAAGCTTTGACGTTTCCAAAACAAATATCATATATTGAACGACCTCTTACATTTAGGTGAAAAATCGATCTAAAAAGTCGTTCGTTACACTAAGGTTATTTGGATTAATGGTATATCAACCCTTCATAGTTATTTCATGTCAAATCCTGCTTATATATATATATATATATATATATATATATATATATATATATATATATATATATATATATATATATATATATTAAGTGGTTTTAAATATTGCTATCGAACAAATAGTTCTATTTGGACGCACTGAAATGGTTTCAAGAATTAATATCTAACACTAATAGTTTTGTTCGCACTTATTTAAAGAGTTTCAGGTATTGCTATTTAACATAAATAATTCTATTCATCAAGTATTCCCATTTAATTTAAATCTAATCATTTATTTTTATACAGTTGAATATTTTCAAGTACTGCTATTTACACATATAATTCTATTCAATATTAATTATAATCGCATTTCAGAACCAGTGTTAACCTGGGTGTAAAAGTAATGAAGGCGTACTCTAAGTTCTCCAAACTCCAAGACTGGAGTCTCACCATCTGATGTAGTTTATTGCTATGTCCAGGACACTAAATTGTTTTGAATATTGCTATTTAACACTAAAAATTCTATTTAACATTGTTCGTTCGCTTGCTCACAGGTGAATGATTTCATTTATTTTTATATTATACAAATAATTAAATTAAACATTAATCATTTGTTTGCACTGTTAAATAGTTTATAGTAGAGCAAATAAGGAAATAGTTCTGCTTGACCCATTGACGGAACCCTAACAGATACTACCACTCTGGGCAGGAGTGGACCAAGAAGTAATGTATAACACCATAGTTTGGTCCGGTTACCAGTACGAAAGAATACGCTTGATATGTTTGCGCGATACAAAATGTAGTACTATCGCTTGTCCGTGGGTTTTCAGGGTAGAATCCTGTTTATCGCTGTGCTGTGGATTTTCTAGGTCGAATACTGCGTCCAAGGTACCAAATGTAATACTATCGTTTCGTCCGGCACCAAATGTAACCCTATGGATTGCACCGTCTGAGCACTTATCTTGGGCATGGTACCATATATAGTACTATGACTTGACCCAGCTCCAATCATAACATTATCACTCGAGTACAGTACTAAATATAACAATACCTTGGCACGGTACCACTATAATAATATCGCTGTCACAACGACCAACTCCGATACCAGCGTCAAATGTAATACCATTGTGTACATTTGCGGTACCAAATTTAATAATAATAATAATAATAATAATAATAATAATAATTGGTTTTATCTTGGTAACGGCGCCAAATACGGTACTGTAGTTGTCACGGTACTTTTACTTTTGTCTTATCCTGGTAACGGTGCCGAATTCGTTTCCAAATGGTTTATTTATCAATCCTCCCTGTGCCCATACTGTGTTTAAAAGACCCACTGATAGGAAATGACACAATCTATCCAGAACCTCTTTTGATGGTCGGGGGATCCATTGAAACAAAGTTTCCTGGGTGTAGGCAACTGAAAGACAAGAAGAACTCTCCGTCAAAAATAAACAATCTTTTATTGTTCGATAGCACGAGAGAGAGAGAGAGAGAGAGAGAGAGAGAGAGAGAGAGAGAGAGAGAGAGAGAGAGAGAGAGAGAGAGAGAGAGAGAGAGAGAGAAGACTTAAATCTATTTTGTTTACATTTGGTCTTCCTGTGTTAATGACAGTTCTCTGATCGAGGTGAACTAGCTTGAACTTTCCAATTTGACTTACATTTTCACTCAAAGATTTCAGCTAACTTAGCAGCTAACTGAAAAACTCGCAGCCTAACCAAACCAAATAATAAAATAATTTACCCTCACAGCAACTGGGTCATAAATGACAATTAAGGGGTGCTCAATATTCCCCCACACTCTAGGACTGAAGTCTCACCATCACATTGTTTATTATCACAACCAGAAAACTCGTTGTGAAGTTTTACCCTTTTTCAGAGAAGCAGTAGGTGTAGTCTACAGCCTATTCTGAGTGGACTTGTTCATTACATTATATATATATATATATATAGTATCTATTCCTTTAAACAAATTTGATTAAATCGGACAGTCACTTCCTGTTTGCTTATTCTATTCTTGAGTCGCTCACGTTTTCGCATGAGTCATTTGATTTTTTGATCGAATGAATTAGGAAGGTACCGTATTTTTCTCAACTACCTTCAGCTCCAGCTAGAGCCGTCTTCAGAGGAACGAATAATAAAATGACAAATACAATAACGAGTTATATACATTTATAAATAGAGTAAGAAGAAGATCAAGTGGAATTGGAATTTATGAAGAGAAATAATTTCATTTTAGCTAAAGGACAATTGTCGGAAAATGTTAAAGGCATTTTAGATTGTGGCTGCTACATTCGAAGTTACTCTTGTTTAAGGAATGTTTGTTAATATTTTTACAGAGAGCTTCAAGAATT
Source organism: Sepioteuthis lessoniana (assembly GCA_963585895.1). Lineage (NCBI taxonomy): Eukaryota > Metazoa > Mollusca > Cephalopoda > Myopsida > Loliginidae > Sepioteuthis > Sepioteuthis lessoniana. The sequence goes on along the minus strand of CAUZXS010005812.1, from coordinate 100,722 downwards.
TTTAATTTTTGTTTCTTTCTTTGTGCAATATGGAAGTAATTTCAGTTAAAATTAATCTACATTTGGAGGAGGGGCATGAATGTGTAGAGAGATAGAAATAATGATGGTTAGGTGACGTTTTAAACGTCTTGACTGAGTTGTAGTTAGGCCAATGTAAGTACTGAGATTATTGGAGAAGATTCTTTTCCGTTGACGTTTAAATTTGTATCCTACCTTGATTATCCTCAGAAATAGAACTTATATATGGTACGAAGTGTCTTTCCTATTTAATCAAACATATATGTATGTATGTGTGTGCGTGCGCGCGTGAGTGTGTGTGTGTGTGTGTGTGTAAACTGTTGCAGTTTATAATTTTTATTCTTGTCCAATATTTCTTCTGGCTGATTTATCCGATAAAAGACTTATCATCCTTGCTTCCACAATTGAAACTGATGCTGCGTTGAAAACAAACCAAAAGTTTTCAAATCTTCATTGTTCTTGTTGGTGTTTATAAAGGAAGCAGTTTAAGTAGGACTAATGTTTTGCTATCCTAAAAATACACGTTCTGCTGTAAAAAAAAAAAAAAAAAAAAAAAAAAAAAAAAAAATATTCTAAATATACAGTGTGTCTCAAAATAGATGAAACTCACTAATATGATTATGATGTATTACTGAGACAAGCGCAATGGTGCTCATTTGGAACACGTCCTGTAAAAATGTATCGTTTGAGTTAGAGACATCAAATAACCATTTGTTCTAATTCTTATTATATCAGCTTTCAAGACACAAAATCTGTTTTTGAGTTTCTTGTCTCATTAATAAATCATTATCATATAAAAGGGTTGTATCTATTTCGAGACAGTTTTAAATGATCTTGTCTCTAAATACGTGACACAAAATGTTTTTTACCTCTCTTGTTCGAGGCATAGAGATCGAGGATTAATAGTTGTTATAATATACTATTTTCAAATCCGAAACAAAATGAACGCAATCTTATTATTAGTAGAGTTATTAGCTGACACATGGGTCTCATGCACATTGAGACGTCATATACGAACGTAAAATAAGATTTCCGCATTTTGATTGACAATACCTTTCTAAAAAACTGATCACAGTATGTGTATGCTTGGTGATAGATGAAATTTTCAAAGTTTTTTTATCATGTTTTGACTTATCAACACTCATTATTTGTATGAGTGTTAATATATCACACAGGCTTTACTTGTTTATGAGTATGCATATTCAACGAGCTGTTATGATGTATTAATATTTAAGCAGTGTTAAGTTTTTCCTTAGTTTAAAACCTGCACACATATTAATCTGTGTATGCTATCTTAACAGTTATATTCACGTCATTTTTAATCTTGAGTAAAATGAAAAAAAACTATTCGGGTACAGCAATTTTATTTTCAGTCGGTGGATATTTATAAAACAAAGCAAGTGTTTATCCATATTTTCATTCACTCTCTTTATGAAATTACTAATATATCTCTGTCTTTCCATATCTATCTATCGATCTATCTATCTATCTGTTTATTTCCATATTTAAATGTAAACCTTCCGGTGTTGTATATGACACATGAGCAGTTTAACATAGGAAACAGAGACATTCGTTAAACGTACGCACAAGGAGGCCAAAAATAGCTTTGGTCCTCTCAACCACAATGACACGAGAGTCGGATTACTTGGATACTTCCCCTTCCGGGGGTGTTTGCTGCCAAAAAAGTTATAATTCTCGGGACATGGCTTATCTTTATTTTACCACGTTCTGCTCGAAGACCAAAATAGGACTGATGGTAATGAACAGACTCACATTCCAATCCCTTCCAGGAGAGACAAGGGAAATTGGGACAAGTGAATCCGTTCATAACCTAAGAGCTTGACTTCTTGTTTGTGGAATATTATTCAAAGAAGCTATTACCAGCAAAGTGGATTCTTATTAGGAAGGGAGGGCTTAAAAAGGCGCCTTTTACTGAATAATACCTTATCCAAAATACAATGTCTTTTTTTGAAAGATTCAACATTTGAGTATGAAACTTTCATTTTAAATCTTTCTCTTCGCATTCTGTGTAAATTTGAGATCATTTGAACGAGAACTTGTCAAGTTATTTGATTACGAAGTGATATTAATTTTTCAGAAACACCCTTTACTTTTCTAGTTTGACATAATTTAAACTGTTAAATTCTGCTGTTTTTGACGAATGAATCATCATCATCATCATCATCATATCGCGCTAGTAGCACGGATATCCCTGACCCTCTCTCGCCACTCCTCCCTATCGTTCATCGCCCTAGGTAGGTCTTCAGGACAACATCCCGTATCCTCACATAGCTGCTGAATGTATGTTCGTGCTGGTCGTCCTGCTTTTGCACGGCCATGTGTGGGGGTCCATAAGAGTACATCTCTTATGAGTTCGTCCCTGCTTCTCCAGCAGTGTCCTGCATGTCTGGTTCGTCTAACTTGAATAGTTTTCGTGATAGGGGGCAGGTGGCCGTACAGTTGGTTTCTTGTGGGGTGTTGACGCCAGGACTTGTTTAAGATTGCACGTAGCATTCTTGTGTAATTGCCGTCTAGCTTCTCCTCCAGCCGTTTTGTTAGCGTCCATGTAGTGCAGCCATATAGCAGTATCGATGTGACCGCTGCCTGGAAGAAACTGCGTTTCATTTTATCGGTTAGGTCTGATTTCCATATAATCGATAGCCTATTGATAGCTGTCCATGCTTTTGCTAACCTCGTTTCGATGTCCTTTTCGGTTGATTCGACGCTGCTTCCTAGGTAAGTGAATTTGTCTACTAGTTTAAGAGGGGTTCCTTTTAGAGTGGAGATATCCCCCGTTTGATTATAGCACATATATTCCGTTTTGTGTGCATTAACATAGAGGCCTATGCTTGCTGCGGCTCGTTCCAAACTATGCAGTAGTTTTTCGGCTTGGTCAGGTGTATTTGCCAGTATCGCTATGTCATCGGCATAGTCGGCGTCGGTAATTGTTGTTGCGGGGTACCTTCTGCTTCTTTTTTTCGTCAGTTCGAAGGCATTCCCTTTGATTTTGTCAATCGATGTTCTAAGTACGTAGTCTAGACAAATGATAAAGAGGTACGGAGCCAGCGTGTCCCCTTGTAGTACTCCTGCTACAATGTCGAAGTATTCTGTGTCTCCATCTGGTGATCGTATTTTTACTTTAGTGTTTCTATAGAGAATCGTTATTGCTGCTACGGTTTCTTTAGGTATGCCGTACGCTAGTAGGATTTGTTCCATCTTTCCTCTGTGAATGGAATCGAAGGCCTTGGTAAAGTCGACAATTATTAATATCGCTAGTAGGTTTTTTGCCCGTACACCTTCAAGGATTCTACGGATGGTTAATATTTGTGAGGTCGTGGATCTATTTCTTCGGAAGCTGTTTTGGTTTTTCCTAAGTATGTTGTCGATTTTGGGTTCTATGCGGTTTCGTAATAGAGCATTGTAGATTCTGGCTGCTATGAATGTAAGTGTTATGCCTCGGTAGTTTTTAGCTAATCCGAGGTCCCCCTTTTTAGGGAAGGGGAGTATACATCCCTTCATCCATCTATCTATCGGATTTTGATTGTATACTGCGTTTACAATGTCGGAGCAGTATGTCGTCGAATTGTCTGGTCTTCCATACTTCCGGGGGAATTTCGTCCAGCCCTGCAGCTTTCCTATTTTTAATTTTTCTGAGAACCGAGTCGAGTTCTTCTTGTGTGAACGGTCCTAGTTTAATGTCTAATTGTTTGCTAATTATTCTGGTGATTGGTTCATGTGTTATTTTCGGTGGGTTTCCTAGTAGGTTTTCGAAGTGCTGTTTCCACAGTTTTATTCTTTCTTGTTGGTTTGCTGCTTTCAATTTTGCTTTGGCTGTGTTCTTTCTTCTACTCACTTCGTTTATTGTTTGCCAGGCTATCCTAGATTGTCTATCTTCCACCGAGTCACTAATCTTATCTATCTGATTTTGAATGTATTCTGTCTGTTCCTTTATATATATGCCTGCTAATTGATATTGTGCCGTTTTTAGTTTTAAGGCATTTGAGTTTGTTGGGTTTTTTCGATAGTTTTTGGGGTCTGTTTTCACTAGTGCACGTTTTTCTCTCACCGCTTAAGTTTCCCACGGGACTCTATATTTAGTTTTGAGTTTTGTTGGAATGCATTTCGCTGCTGCCTCGCGGAGTGCATTGACGAAATTTTCATATTCGTCGTTTGGTGTACTTTTTTCGGTGTTTTCTTGTAGTGTTTAGAATCTGTTTCTTAATTCTAATACGTATTTATCTCTTATATCTCTGTTGTTCAATAGGGTCCAGTCATAGTGTTTGGTGGTCGCTGTTCGTTTGGCGTTTTTTCGTAGGCTTAACCGTATTTTCGCCGTGACTATTCGGTGATCGGTGGACACACCCTCAAAAGAGGAGTATGCCTCGCAATTCATTGCACTATTTTTCCATTTCTTGTTTATAAGGACGTAGTCTATCTGAGCTTTAGTATTGTTTGCGTACGTGTATGTCCATAGTTTGCCCTCCCTTTTTTGGTAGTTTGTATTGAGGCATGCTAATCTATTTTCTATCATGAAATCTGTTAGATGTTGCCCATTCCTATTTGTCGTGTTGTGAAGGCTGTATTTGTTGTTTCTGTTTTTTCCCGATTTGGGCATTCATGTCTCCGCCAATGACTAACATGTTGTGTTTCGGGATTCTACGCACTAATGAGGATAACTCATCGTAGAAGGTGACTAGTTCAGTTTCTTTACTAACATTGGTGGGGCTGTAGAATGAGATGATTGTTGCTCTGGGGTTGCCGTTAAAAGTAGCTGCCATCATTCTAGGTTGTATTTTCTCAACGCTATTTAGCGTTTTTAATGCTCTAGGTCCTATCAGTAATCCTACCCCTCCTACTGCGGCGTTGACAGACTTTTTCCATGCGGATACAGGGACGAGCGACCACCCATTGCCAGTTTCGTGATATTTGATATCTTCGGAGTGCGTGTATCTGTGTTCTTGTATGCATATTATGTCAATCTTATGTTCTTCGGCCGATGCGATTAGCTCTGGTAGTTGTCCTATTCTATTTAATGTTCTTATGTTAAATGTGGCTATTTGTAATGTTTGCTTGCATTTTAGTAGTTTTGATTGTTTGAGCTCTGTAGCTGATTTTTCGAACACTGAGGCCAGGGCTCCAACCTCAGCAGGATGCACCCCTTTTTTACCCGCGCGAAGAGCGATGCGGTTTGTGTATGTGGTTTGAGTGTGGGTCATGGTTATCTTTCGATGGCCGTTTTATTCTCTTCTATAGAAGCCACTCTTATAGAGGAGCAGCAGTAGTTCCCCGATCGAACTAACGATCCTGAGCGTAAAGTCGTCAAACTCACGTCCAGGACCCGTTTAGGTATTGAGTTTGGTCGTCCATGGTTTTATTCAAATACCTTTACGTACATCATGCCATGTGTACGTAAAAAAAAGGGGGGGTAATTTTGATTTAAGTTTTCTTAAGTTTTAACTTACTTAAAGTCCGAGATGAAGGTACTTTCGTCAGACTTTCACTGGTACTGAATTTTTTTTTTTTTGCGGTATTGGGACATTTTCCTAGGCTTTTTAGTTTTTTCCTCTTTTTTTTTTCTATACTACCGTTGGGAACCTAGTAGGCTTCAGGAATTATAGAGCTTTTATAAATGTCTTTTTTTTTTTTTTTGGTGTTTTAGGCTTTTACTTTTTCTTCTAAACTACTGTTAGGGCTTTCTTTAAGAATTTTTAAATTATATTATAGAAGAGATTCAAAAACATTTTGCCGTGTTCGCTGACATTTGGACAGAGTCATATATTCAATTTGGGTTTATCGTAGAGTATGCGTGTCTTTACATTTAAAACGCATAGTTTAAGCATTATTTTACAAACAAAAATACAGCATAACATTTTGTAAAATTCAGCATTTTAGATTAATAAGACTTAAGGACATACTGACCAATATTGATACATTTCTTCCTCTGTTGGCTCGTGTGTTCAAATGTTTCTTCTTCCTTGTAACGCATGAATAACAAGTGTCAAATCATTGCAAAGATTCGAGCCGTTCCTACACAGAGTTTTCAAAATTAATTTTATATCGTGTTTCGTGGACGCTGCTCGGATTATAAAGATATTGAAGAAATTTACTTTTCCTTCTTAATTGATGTTGAAACATTTCCCTTACAGCTTTTAACCAATTCTATAACACTCATATAAGGTTTTCTTACACATTGGTTGAAGACATTCTTGGGTGAGAATCTAAGTACCCGACTCCAACGAAGATCTATCTGGTGATTTTTTTTTATTAGAGTCACGTCCGGTCTTTCAGATATAATCAAAGTTAATTTACGTTTCACAATGTTACACCCAGTCAGAAAGACGAGACAGAAGCTTGGGGCTTCGCCAGTCATGCATACGTGATTCATCACATTTAATAATTACAAATTTATAAACCTATACGCGCGCTCACGCAAGTTACTTGCTGTAAAGCGATGATCAGCAAGATTTCTTCCCAGAATACTTTTCTTTGTCGTTACTTCCGCCTTGGGCCGACGTTATTTTACCCTTATGCCATACTAGGTTATCCCAGGTAAATGCCTACAAGAATGCAGAAAAAGAAGAGTGTTCATTGCGTAGTGGCAAACATGCTGAACAGAGACATCGTTTTGAGCAAGTTCAAATTCCACTCACGGCTATTGCATTCACTTTCGGACTAATTACCCTTTTGAAAAGTATAGAAAAGCTATGAATGGGGTTAACTACTATCACGACTGTTCTTCTCCCAGGATGGATTTTTCGTTAAATAACCCACAAAGGTTGATATGCCATTAAAAACAAAGTAAAAAAGAAAACCTGAAATGTGTAGTTACAGAGTATTCTTTTCATAGTAAAGGTTGAATTTATAAAATATTCTGAAGCCTTTAAGTGCCTTCATTATTTGACTGTGAATTCATTTCGCGTTAAAAATAGTAGTTTTCTCTTCTCGATGATAAGAGTTTATTTTCATACAAACTTGCAATACTCTTTCAGCGCATCAATATCATTTATTACAACTTTTCTAAGTAAAAGAAAACACTTTTGTATCAATGATTTTATATTTAAGAAGATTGAGGTTTTAATCAAAATTTAATCATACACAAAGCTATAACAATGAGTCACCCTGTTAACGTGACTTAAAATACATTGACTTGCATCGGAGTAAGAGAAAAAGAGGTGTCCTTGATATGACACTAAACTCCCCCCGGTGGTGAGGCTCCAGTTCTGAAGATTTCATTGCCATTAATCCCAGGCTCACTCTGAACCGGAGTAGTAGCACCTGAATGACTCCAATCAAAAGGACACATACATCTGGGGAGTCTTTGAGGCCTAGTGGTAAACATACTACAGTGTAGTAAGCAAGTTCGACCTCCAATCAGACGATTATGTTCACTTTCGGACCCATACACTTGTGAAAAGAACGAGCCCTTCTTCCCCCAGCTGTGGGTTTAATAATAGCACTCCTGTTCTTCAACAAGGATGGCATAAAATAAGTTACAAAGGTTGATATGTCATTATACAAAGAAACCAAACCAAATCAATGTTTAAAAATTATTTGTATTCATTGGATCGTAAGAAAAAAAACTTTACCGAAACATCTACACAAAAAATACACATATGAACGCAAAATTAACGTGGTCACCTTACCCCGAGGTATAATATAATATAATCCAAAACTGATTGATATGACACGAAAATTAATCAATTAGTCATATAATAGTGAAGTGGTAAAAAAAGGCTGAACTTTCTATTATCGTCTAACGGGAGTAATATTTTTGAGCACGTGATTAAAAATTAATATTAGTCATCACATGAATACAGCTGGATATTTATAGAGATCGTTAGAATCTTTTACAATAAACTTGCATGCTATCTCTCATCTATAAAATAGATACAATCTTGTTGGATGATGCATATGTCTAAAGTGGCCTACAAGAAAAAAATGCGTATATATTAATGGAGCCGTTATATAGATGAAAGCCTAAAAGAAAAATCCTTTCCTCCTCGCTATAATAATAATAATATTAATAATTATATATATATATATATATATATAACACGATCATCAAATAAGAAACGTCTCTAAAAATAGCTTCTTGTATAATCGATCTTAGTCTTTTTTTTTTTTTTGTAAACGGTTTTGTTAATAGTGATTTAAAGTGATAGACGGCATCAAGATAAATGAATATAGATGTGAGACACAGACACATTTAACACATCTTCGTATTATATTTCTTAGCGTAACAGTTATCGTCTTTGGTAATGGAATCGGTTTTAAATCCAAGACCGTGTTGTTTGCATTTTATTTCGCACTAATGCCCTTTGGAAAGGCCTGAATCCATCTATTCTTTCCTCCTTTAGCACTTATGGGTAAATATTAGGGCAGACTGCGCTCTTTAACCTTCACAAACCAACCAGTCAAGAAAGAAAACTTTAAATTCACTCTAGTTCTGCTCTGCTACAAAAATTGACTTTGTGTACCATCCTGTTTTTTGTGGAAGTTTCGCGCGAATACTTATAAAATGGGCCCCTCACTTGCTGGGGCGAAGCATTGTAATCTAACATTGTATACTGTCTTTTGAGTAAAGTGTTTACTAAGTGCTTCTTTATAATTAACCTAGTAAAGGTACACTTTTATATGATTGTTGTTCGAATTTCTTGCTAGAGTAGTGAGTTTGATTCCCACTGTGTGCTTCACTTTAAAAACCATGTATCAGTTAGAGATTAACATGATGATGTTCATGATCATCGTCACCATCAAGGCACTTGACCCTTTTTTCACTCTTTCTCTGTCTGTCTGTCTGTCTGTCTCTCTCTCTCTCTCTCTCACACACACACACTCTCTCTCTCTCTCACACACACACACACTCTCTCTCTCTCTCTTACTCTCGTCATGTTTCCCTATAGGTCATTGCTCTTGGTAAGTCGCCTAGACTGCATCCAGTGTTAGCACAAAGCTGATGAAATTGAAACCAGTCGAGCATAGTGTGACTATTTCGATGGATCAGACGAACAAAGAAAACAAACAAATTCCAACTTCTCCTTTTTTCCTTCTCCAAGTGTTTTCATTCAAGCAGCTTAAATTGCAAAAGACGATTTGATTTAAATCATGAAGACACTCGTTTGTAATAGTTATCTTCATACGAAATAGACAATGCCATCCGAGTTCAAATCCTTGACTAGTCTATTTGGATTTCACATAGTGCTAATACACTTGAGAAAGGTATACATCTGACTATTCTCTTTCCAACTAAGGCAAAAAAGTAGGGTAGACTGTGCTTTTTAAGCTTAGCATGGTAACCGGTATAGGAGAAGGAACAGTCTGAATTCAAACCACTTAAAATCCGCTTAAAATGGACCTTATATTACCTCCTGATTGTGTGGAGGGGTTGGGTAAATACATACTTTAAATAGAGGCATATGTTCGATCTATATACACTGTGAATCTATTCCAATACACTGGAAAATTATCCAATGATGATTGTCTCCAACGAAAGTTCCAAACAACGCTAAACATCTATGTATAAAAAACAATTCCGTGTATGTTTTGTCTGACATTCTGAAAAGAAATGTATTCTCCTTCTTCAAATTATTATACAAATACGTTATACCTTTCTACTAAAAAAAAAAAGAATTTACTTATGTTTAGCTCATATAATCTCATTGTACTATTATTTTTCAATATCTATAAATATTTGTAATTAAATGTATCTATTTACTTAATCCATCAGTCAAAAGCAGAATGTGGCACAAATCAATTTTTTAGCGGAGTATATTGGTTTGAAGTCATTGGTTTCTCTCGTCTGAACTGATATCCCTTACGAAAATTAAATAGCCGCATCTACCTATTAACCCATTGTAAGAGAAAGAACAAATGAATTGAAACCTCTCCAAATAACATTAGGCCAAAGTGAAAGGCACGCAGTCTCATCCAGGATTTGAATTCCGATTGTCAATTCCATTTCTTACGACGATAACTGTTACGCTAAGTACGCTCCCCATTGGAATCGAAGGTACGGCCGGAGAACAATATGATTTATTTATTGCCATTCCTCCATTTTCATTGTTTCTACTTATTAAACATGAGTAGATTGCTTTCTGATAAAACATTTGGACTTGTATTTATCTGATCATCTACGTGAATGCATTTGGGTCTTCAGTGATTTTCGTTATATAATCTTATTATTTTAAGAGTTGTCCTACCTTTACCAGCCTGTGTGACGATATAATAATTCTCAGTTTACGATAAATCACTTTTATGACCTATACTCTGATAAATCTGCCGTTATTACCTAATATTTTATAAAACAAAGCATAATGAAAATGGTTGATTACTAGTGCGCAGTATGATTTTGTTTTAATGATGTAAGTTGGTGTTTTCAATGTTTTTTTAAAACATGTTCTCCATCCTCTGAAAAAGTAAATTAACAATAATATAACGCTTTTACAAAATAATTTAGCACGAACTGCTGTAAACTCATCCTTGCAGCAATTTTATTAATAACAAATATTGCCGCTCAGCTCTTCGGTCTTCCTCTGATAAACACGTCATCATGTTAAGTTTTCTCTTTACAGATATGAAGTTGTTCGGAAAATAATGACCGATTTTAAAATACATTTTATTCCTGAATTAATGAATTAAAACTATGTTTTAATCAGTCAAAATATGATTACTGAGAATTTATGCCGGAATGATAAAACTCAAATATCTAAATGCAGTTTCTTTTTCTCCTTTGACACAAAATGTTTTTGTCATAAAGAAGTGTCCAATATTTGCAAAAATGGTTCTCTGTGAGTAAGAGATCAAGAAAATATGGTGAATATAGAAAAGTCTCATATTGTAAGTTAGTGAGCTTCGCTAATGTAATCTTGATAATATGTGGCTGAGCATTGTCATAAAGCAAAATTGCACATAGTGTAATAACCAGTGCCAATTGCATTTTGCTTAATTGAATATGAATTTTATCCAGTTGCTGGCACTAAATTTCTGCTGTGATGTTCTGGTTAGATTCCAGAAAACTGTTATGGACAACGTCCATGGCAGACTACCAAACAGTTATCATAATCTTCTGTTGGTGGAATTTTGGTTTTGAAAAGTGTCTGGGTGCTTTGTCAGGATCAAGCTAGAAAGCTGATTGTTTACGAATGTCATAAAGGATCCATTTTTCATCACAAGTCACTATTACATCAAGAAATGGATTATTCGAGTTTCGCAGAAACAGCGTCGAATAGACTTCAAAACATCGAGCTCTTTGACCTTCACTGGTGTCAAGTGGACCACATTTATCGAGTTTCTTCACCTTAACAAATTTTTTTGAAACAATCCGATATTGCTGAAATGCTAACTCCTATTGCTTCAGACATTTCTCCGACACTTTCACATTGGGTTTTGTTCAACAGGTGTTGGTAGGTATTGGTCGATAATTCGCGAATGGACCCACTTGATCTTCAAGATTCATATTCCCTCTAAGGATCTTCTTAAAAATGCTCCTGACTGTCTGGTTACAAGTGGATTCTTCACTCCATGTTTTGTTAATATTGGCAATTGTTTGAGAAATATTATAACCAAGCTTTAACCCATTCAGTCTTGGAACTTTGGGGAATGTGAAATACCCTTCATTGCCATAACTCCCAGTTCTACTCTGATCCGGAGTGGTAAGACCTGATAGGGTCCTATCTAAGGGTCAAATAGAACTGTTTGAAATTTAAATTGTGTGCAAACAAATGACTTATGCTGAATTGAATTGTTAGAAATAGAACTATTTTATCATTTAAGTGTATATAAATAGATAACGGATGTTTAATTGAATTGTTAGAGATACATAGCAATATTTGTAACCACTTTACTGTCAGCAAACAAATGATTAACATTGAATGGAATTATTAGTGTCGGCAATAATTGAAACCATTTAACTGTATAGAAACAATAGTGATATCAGTATGCAAACAAGTTAGTTCTAACACATTTGAAATGAAATTTGCAATAAAATACATCATATGCATATCCATTTAAACTTGTGCAAACAAATGACTAATGTTAAATAGTTACTGTTACATGGTAATACTTGAAATCATTTCACTTAGTGCAAAAAATGATTTATTGTCAATAGAATTAATCGTACTGGGTAGAAAGACTTCAGAGCATTTAAATGTGTGCAAAGAGAAATCTCAGATTCATTTAAAAATGTGAGCAACAAAATGTGTTGACAAATATATATATATATATATATATATATATATATATATATATATATATATATATATATATATATCATGCCGCGCTATCAGCACGGATATTCCTGGCCCTCTCTCGCCGCACCTCCCTATCTTCCTTTGATTTCAGCAGATCGTCAGGGCTACATCTTGTATCGGCACAGAGTTGCTGTATGTAGGTTCGAGCTGGACGTCCTACCTTTTCATATCCATGTGAAGGGTTCCTCAGGAGTACATCACTTATGAACTCGTCCCTACTTCTCCAGCAGTGTCCCACGGTGCCTGGTTCGTCTAATTTTGATAGTTTTCGTGATGGGTGGTAGGTGGCCTTATAGCTGCTGCTTTGTGGGGTGCTGTCTCCAGGACTTGTTCAATATTGCTCGCAGCATTCTTGTGTAATTGCCGTCAAGCTTTTTCTAACATCCATATCACTGAAAGTCTATCGTCAGCTGTCCATGCCTTTGGTAGTCACGTGTTGATGTCAGTCTCGGTTGATGAGACATTGCTCCCCTGGTAGGTGAACTTGTTATCTTGATTCAGAGTGCTAACGTTTAGAGTGGAGATGTCGTCTGTTTGATTAAAGCATATATATTCCGTCTTATGTGCGTTGATATGGAGGCCGATGCCTGCAGCGGCTCGTTCCAGACTATGTAGCTGGGTTTCGACTTGGGCGGGTACATTTGCCAGAAGCGCTATATCATCGGCGTAGTCAGCGTCGGTAATTGTTTTTGCAGGGTACCTTTTGCTTCTTTCATTTGTTTGCTTGAAACGGTTTTCTTTGATTTTATCGATAGATGTTCTAAGTACGTAGTCTAGACAAATGATAAATAGGTAAGGGGCTAGTGAGTCTCCTTGTAGTACTCCTGCGAATAGTCGAAGTAGTCTGTGTTTCCATCCGGAGAACAGACTTTTACTTTAGTGTTTCTATAGAGCATAATTATGGCTGCGATGGTTTCTTTTGGTTAGCTGTAGGCGAGAAGAATTTTCTCCATCTTACCTCTGTGAATGGAGTCAAAAGCTTTAGTAAAGTCAATAAATAATATTGTTGCCTGTAGGTTTTTTGAGCGTAGTATATATAGGATTTGGCATTAAATAACCTACAATGATTGATAAAACCAAACCAAACCAAACGTGAGAAATGAATAAATTACTTTTGAGAAAGTTTGATAGATTATGATAAAAATAATTAAAAGGGAGATACTCGAAGAAAAGATGACTCGCAGAATAACATTTTTCATTGTTTTCAGATATATATATATATTGGCATAAAAGACTAATGCCTAAAAAATTGAAGAATAACATTAGGAAGTGTACACATACTCATACCGTATATATTAACGAACGACTACATGTAAAGAACCACAGCTAATTTTTTGCCACAAAACCCTGTTTTTATCATGTATGTCATGTAAGGAACAGCAGTTGACTTTGACGTGTTCAAAAATATATCTCATATAATGAACAACCTCTTATTTTTAGGAGAAAATTTGGTCTTAAAAGGCCGTTCATTACACGAGTATATAAGGTATATAGATGAGTGAGTGCGTGTATGTGTGTTTTTTTTTGTGTATATGCGTGAGAGAAAGAGAGGGAGAGAGAGGTGGGGGAGTAAAATATATCGGTGCTTATTTGTTCCTCAAAGGCATCGTAGATGAGAGACTTGCACGTCCACAATCTTCTATGTCAATTGCCTGGTACAAGAGAAAGCAAAAATAAAATAAAGTTGCACACAGAGAAATGACAACGAAAAAATTAGCGTTATATCGAGGTTAACGTGAAAACAAAAACGAAATAAAATCTAAAATAGAAGAAAATAACAAAAAGAGAAGAAATAAAAAATGTTAACAAATTCAAAGCCAAAAATAAAAGGACAAAAAAGGAAACTGATTAATGGAATAATCCCATGATATGCCAAGAGATATTATTCGTTTACATGAAAATAAAAGCTCTAAGGAAAAAGAAAAAAAAAGAAAAAAGAAAGAAAGAACAAAAAGAAAGAGGAATAAAAACATAAATGATGAAGAATGAGTTGAGGAAAAGTTTATTTTCTTGTGTCTATCATTTCTTGAAGATCTCCACTTTAGCTTTGCTTGCAGGTTTTAACCACAAAAACATGGCAGTTTTCAGAATCCCTTGACCTTTTTATGCTTTTCACTATTTTATGATTGCTGATTTGGTTTGTTTCATTTATTCAAATCCAACTAATCTACATTTGGTTTGAGAAACGTTGCTATTAAATAGATATAAAGTGTTTCAAATCCAATCACAGCCAGATAGAAATCGATTTACGAAGCGACTTATATTCACAACTCCTCGCCAATTTGGATTTCATGTAGTTTAACAAAATAAATTCATCCTTGGCTTTTTGTGGCATGAATGAATCAAACACACGCCTTTCAAGTTTTTTTAATTCCATTTTCTCTCATTTAAAATTATTAAATGAAAATTAAAAATTCCGAAGCTATAAAGTAAAGGACAAATAGTTGAAAAGCTGAGTAGGACCTCCTAAAAAAATGGTAAGTGTACTGGGTATGATACTAAACGTTATCTGGTGGTGAAACCTCAGTTCCGGAAATCTGGTGAGTGTAGAATATCCCTTCCAGGCTATTAATACTAGGTCCACTCCGTGCCCGATAATTCCTATCTGTTAAGGTCCCATGTATAAGTCAAATTGATATGTTTTAAAATTATTCGTAATCGATGGGACCGCGCGGAAAAAATCTTAAAAAGAATCAGCTACACAAGAATGTAAATATGAATGTACAATGAAGTCAATTCCCTAACCTCTTGGCATAAAATAACTCTAAAAAGTTTGATATGCCGTTAAAACCAATCAATCAATGACTACAAATTAAGTGAAGATCCAGATGACTTAGTTTGTCATGATAGTTTGTTAGATATTGCATCACGTTGAAGCTTCTACAAAAACGGTTTGATATGAAAATACGTCGACATGTTTACTCGGAAGTGATAAAATAAAACCTATACCTTCCACTAATTTAGTTATCTATCATACATCGATATCACTGGCAGTTATCAATATTTCTATCTTCATTGTACGTTCCATATTTCTGACCTTATACCAACCTTCGGTACATTAAGTAGATATCTATATTTTCTGAAAATGTGTTTCTGTCTTTTTTTTTCTCCTTAAAGTCTCTGCAGAGTCACTATTAACATTTTAGAAAGAAATACATTTCTACAATCATTCGAGCGGCAACAAGAGACTCATCTTCCCACTGAAAAGCATATATATATATATATATATATATATATATATATATATATATATATATATATAAGATGGCAGCAACTTGCAATTCGGCGATTCCGTCCACCTTTATTACATTATAACAGTGAGACATAACCATAAATTTGCTTGTTACACGGCACCACAGCCTTTTTTCCCGGGTTGAATCGTCGATATTATTTTCCCTCTGAGAAATGTAAACAGTTTCTTCTTTTTCTTTGATGATGTTTATTTACAAAATACGAAAGACATCGACGTTGGACGAGTACGTATCTTTATAGAAAGGAAGTGAGAGTAAATTTATGTAGCTTAAACGAAAAGTTTCATTCATACAAATTGTTCAAACTGCACAAATAGACACAATGATGTACAGGAAGGAACACACACACACACACACACACACACACACACACACACACACACACACACACACACACATAATTATACATATATATTAGATATATATATTTAATTCATGGAATTTAGACTGCGACCCCTGGGTTTCATGGAGTTTTTTGCAAAACAACAATCATCAGGCAGTTAAGAAAAAACTCCATGAAACACAGGGGTCGCAGTCTAAATTCCATGAATTAAATATATATATCTAATATTTATCTATTACCATTATTATTATTATGTAATAGCTCCATTCTAGATATTGAGCACTCTCCATATTATATTGCACTTGGTTCGACACAAACCCACTAAGTGATTTAGTGACAACCAACACAGTTATAATATATATATATATATGTGTATAGCTTTCGATGTTCGAAATAATATGAGACAAATTTGTGAATTTATATAAAATGAACTAAGATAAAACGATTCATTTTTTGTTATAAATGCGGTGATTACTCATGTCGAAGTGTAATTTACTTTTTATTTGTGAAAGGTGTCGATAAGTTTTAACTTTGTCTTGGATTTTTCAAGAAATATCAAGAAACAAAATTGCAACAAACTATAATATGAAATATTTTGAATTCCATCAATATATTAGTACGCGAGTTCGAACCCCCGTCATGATATTGCATTTATTTTCGGACTAATACCCTTGGGAAAAGTATGACCTCGCTTAACACTGCAGCTATAAGTTAAATAGTACGACTAATATTCTTTTTCAAGGAAGGTTTTCGCATTAAATAACCATTGAAAGTTACTATGCCATTAAACAAAGAAACCAAATCCAATGAAAGCATCAGATAAGGTTAAAACATGATGAAGTGAAACTTTTCTACAACTTAAAATACATTCTCGATCTTATTTCAATTTTTAAAAATTATAACTGAAGTCTTCTCACTGTGGAGATGAGGGAGTAATTGTAAATTATTTGTTAATAATTTACTTAGTTCATCCAGTGACTGGAAAGTTTTGTAAATGATCATTCTGAAAAGAATTGACAAAACTCTCATTTTTCCCTTAGGAAAGAAATTAAATGACAGCAATATTCTTAAGAAGAATATTGCTGCCATTTAATGATGTGTCTTATTATACAAATCTCATGTAACAATTACTTATCAGTGATAACTGATATCATCAAACTCAAAGTTAGATTGGTTGATTTTAACGGCATTCATACACGTCTTGGGTAATTTTATGCCGAGAGCAATTTCATGTTTAGAGGTTAGAAAATACTATTTATTATAATTTCATGTTTACATTTTTTGTGTAGTTGTTTCTCAAAAGATTTTTTGTCCACGGTCCTATCGAATATGGATAATTTTCAAACAGCTCTATTAGATACTTAGATGAGACCCTATTGCACAACTAATTCGGGGCAAAGTGAGCCCGAGAGCAATGGCCATGAAGAGGATACTCCACAATCTTGAGATCTCCAGAACCCTTGCCTCACCATCAGATGCCACGTCCAGGATTTGAACTCAGGTTTCAGTGTCAGTTGCCTATGAAGCGTGCCTCCTTCATGTATGTTTTTTAATAACTGTAGAAAGATGAATATATTTGGAATTCTTTGATTTTCGAGTAGAGATTTGGTGTGTTCCACACGATCTGTTTTGTACTCTATCTGAGGATTTTTTCTTATTTTCTTGCAGTTTTAATGGACTCCCAAGGGTTCTTCCCTCGTCTGACTGACCAACCAGCCAATTTCTTGCCCACTCGAACCAGTGAATTAGTTTTAATGTTATGTCAGTACATAAGGCTTTAAAATTACTCAATTCTTAAACACAGCGTCACTTGCTGGAAAACAAGCTTGTCACCTGCATAGATAAAAGTAACCGATCTAAGTATCATCAACATCACACATAAAAAAAACTACACAGCCTGCAAATAAACAAGCTGGCAATCGACAAAACAAACCAAGTCTTCACAAAAATGTCCATCTTTAGGCATCAGACAACTCAGAAGTACAGCATAATATATTTTCCGTTCACGTTCATACGGCTGGTACTTTACCAAAACTCTATTTCCAGCCTGGCTGCCCCTGCTTTCGTCAATTAATACGAAGACACGCAACAGTTCAATCAGTTGTAATTCGTAGCAGTGAAAATGGTTGTTGACGTTTACAAATTGCCTAACATACTGAACATCTTTCACGACTTACACGAATTTCCCATTGCATTGCAGTAAGGATACATCTCAGTATTGACAAGATCAGATATTACTATGAAAACTTTCTTTCATCTATCTCTGAGTTAAAAAGATTTTCTTTCGCGATGCACTCACCTTATCTACCGCCAAGCAAATTAGTAATTCAAATATTCACCTTTTCAAACACTGACATTTTCAACATTGCTTAATATTGATACTGAAACAAATCAACGGAATGGGGAACTCATTACGTTAATAATGGATTCTTTTACAATTTTACTTTTCTTAATTTAAGCTGAAAAACAAGTAGCAATGAATTATTTTAATTAGTTATTATCATCAAGATATGCTGATAGCACGATGTTCCTTGTCTCTCAGTCACCACCCTTCCTTACTATGATGGTTCCTCTAGACTGCGCCCTGTCTTTGCTCAGAGCTAATTTATGTAAGTCCTAGCTGGTCGGAAAACAATGACTTGTTCATGTACAGTAGTTCGGGTTAAAACGTCACTTACTTTGTTCTTACTTCTCCACGACATTCTCTCAGCATGTCTTGTTCGTCTTACTTTCATGGTTAGTAAGATGAGAAATAAATAGCCGAACGGCTGCTGTTGTGAGGCGCTACCTCCAGGATTTGTTAAAAACAGCACACAGCATTCTTGCGTAGTTCCCATCAAGGTTTTCCTCAACGCGTTTCATAAAAGACCAGGTAGTGCATACATACAGTAGTACTGACACAGCTACATATTGGAAGAAATCACGTTTTGTTTTATTAGAGAAATCATATTTCTACATATTAGATAAACTCCATGGCTTCACTATGCGTATGTTGACATCACTTTCAGTAGATGAGATATTTCTGCTGACGTATGTGAACTGGTTTGCTAATTTCAGAGGCTTAAACTTAGTCAAGATGGAGTCTTCTTTTTTAAAAAGAGGAACTTTCATTGGGAAGACCATATGCTAGAGGTATTTGTTCCGTATATCCTCTGAGCATTAAATCAAATGCCTTAAAGAAATCTTCGAATAAAAATGTAGCCTCGAGATGCAACCTTTCGTCCATTTCCTTATTGCATTTTTGATACACAATGTTGAATAATCGAAGTATTATGTCGTCAAATTTTCTTGTTTTTCATAAATCAGGATGTATTTTCTGCTTTTATACTTTCCAATAGTGTGTCAAGTTGTCCCTCCGTAAACTGTTCAAGTTTAATGTCCCGTTGGCTACTGATAATTTTCCTAGGTTAATCAGTGATTTACGGAGGGTCTGCAAGCCGATTTTTGAAATGTTCTTTCTACTTCTGAAGTGTCTCTTCTCGGCTGGCAACTTTTAGTTTTGTTCTCGACACACTTTTCCTTCCATTTACGAAAATCATTAAATTAGTTTCCAGACTTTTTTCCTATGGGCACCTTTATTGATAGTACACACATGAAACTCTAGTCTCCTTCGAAGTAATCTCCTCCGGCTGCAATGCACTTGTTGTACTGTTCCAATAACTTCTGGAAGGACCCATGGAAGTCCTCTTGTGAGAGTGTGTCAATGACCTTCGTCACAGCCTCTTTCATCTCCTCAATTATCTCATAACGACAGTCTGTGAGCTTAGGGAATAAACAAAAGTCACTGGGAGCAAGGTCTGGACTATAGGGAGGGTGAGGAACTATGTTGATGTCCATCTTGCTCAAATAGTCTGTGACAAGGATGGAGTTGTGGACAGGTGCATTGTCCTGATGGAAATGCCACTGACCCGATTTGAAGAGTGCTGGCCTCTTCCGACGGAATCTCTTCCTGAACTCCCTTAAAATCTCAACATAGTAACCCTAACCCTAACCCTCTGGCCAATCAACCCTGGTCTATTGACTTCCTTACTCCTCCCACACCTCTCACTATCACTCACAGACTCTCTGCCTTCCTTGAATCTCTTATGCCACGCAAAAACTGATGCTCGATTCATGCAAGATGGTCGAAAAACAGTTTGAAGCATTTCATACGTTTCTTTGGCCTGTTTTCCAAGTTTTAAACAGAACTTTATTGCATATCATTTTTGAAATTCACCAGCTGTGACAATCAGACTTTTGTAGGGTGTATTCCAATTGCTGCTGTAGTTGTTGATTTGAACCTGAAATCATAAAAATTGGTCAGACATCTCATAAGATGTATAGCAATAATATACTGCATTTTCAAGAGTCTACGACAATTTTAAATGCGTGTACAAAAAGGTCTGGAAACTTATTGAAAACACCACGTACTTCATTTACTGCCAGCCATGTCAGCCAGGGTTGCTTATTTTCTAATTATTTTCTGATTTCATCGATTTGGCCTTCAAAGTACTCTATTTCTTCTTTTTGGTATATTTCAGTTAGTTCTCTATGAGCTTTCTAAAGTTTCGGCGCTTGGAGTTTGTTGTAAAGATGCTTTTTACATATTTTCTCGTTTTTCCCTAACTGTTATTGACTTCCAGGGAACTCTATTTAAGGCTTTTATCTTGGTCGGCATAGACTCTATTTCATATTTATCATTCGGAGAATGCCTTTCAAATCTCTTCTGAAGAGTATTGAACTTGTTTCATACAGTTACCGTATATTGATTGCTTATATCACAAGTTGCAAATGAGGAAGTTTTATCGTGGAGTTTTATCTGTTTGTTTTTTTATTTCTTCATAGATTCTGGGAAACCTTTGCAAAGACGATTTTGTGATCAGAAGATTCTGGTTTAAAAGAGGAGTATGTCGCACAGTTTAAAGTACTGCTTATCTAATTTTTTAGAAACATATACTCTAGCTTTTCTTTAGAATTACTTGGATTAATGTAAGTCCATAGTTTTCCCGCCGTTTTTTTTTAATTTAGTGTTTTGGCGTACAGGCCTGTTCTCAAGAGAAAACTCTGCTAAATATTCGCGGCGAATTGTTTAAGCAGGGTTTGTTACTACAATTTTTACTTATATGAGCAGTCATATCTCCAACAATGATCAGAACTTTCTATTTGGGAATATGTTGGATAAGATAGCTTGTTATAGTAAGTGGTGATGTCCGTTTAATCCCTGACATTGGTGTAACTGTTGCAAGGGACGATTTTTGTGCAGAGGTTACTATTAAATGTAGTACACATTATTCTTGCTTGGATTTTCTCCATGCTATTAATTCATTTTAAGGCACGAGCAATGAGAAGTATTTCTATACTGTATATTCTGCTCGGCTGATTTTAATTTTCTAACGTTCATAATTGCTATTTTGACAGTACATTTGTATCCAAGCAAATTTGATTTAGTCACTGCATTTTTTCGAACTCTGAGGCCAGAGTTTCATCTTCAGCGTAATACGCCCCTCTTGTTTAGCTGCATGATGTGCGATGCGGTTAGGACGTATAATACTTTGAATAAGAGTTATGGTAATCTTTCAAGTCCTGTTTTTCTCCGCAATACATCC
Organism: Sepioteuthis lessoniana; assembly: GCA_963585895.1. NCBI lineage: Eukaryota > Metazoa > Mollusca > Cephalopoda > Myopsida > Loliginidae > Sepioteuthis > Sepioteuthis lessoniana. The sequence goes on along the minus strand of CAUZXS010005812.1, from coordinate 79,277 downwards.
CATTCTTATAGATGAGTAGCAATAGTTTTCTGACTGAACTATTTGGATCTGGCCGTTGACCTATGATGTTTCTCTGCCCAGTATCTGGTGAAGCGTGCCGTTAACACATATTTGTATTCATCCACCTTACTTCAAATCCATCTCGATGCATCCTATGGTTTCCATTGTTATACACTTGTATGGCTTGTACACTCCTCACATCTCTCAGCCGGCGCAGGATATTAGAGTGATTATGGAGGCAGCATGTTTGAATATTGTAAAGTTTAACCTCTCAGGTTTGACCGATTTTTTGTCACGGAGTTATACTGCTCTGGTGCAACGTTTGTAGGGTTTTAATAATTTGAGTTTGCCTTCTCTATTTCTGAAGAGGTGGGTAATTGCTACATAAGCTTCGAGTCGTTAAAAGATTATGTTAAAACAAATAATAAATATAAAAAGGGTCTTACTCTGTTCTCGTCTTTTGTTTTTTTCTTTTTCTATTACTTTTGGTTTTTATTTTCTTCTCAATTTAAGATTTTTTAACCTCCTTCTTTCAAACAAGCTAACTGACAATAGGAAACAGTTTGTCGTTTGAAGAAATTTCAACTCTTTATATCTAAGTCGGCCAGCATGTAAAACAGCACTTTCTCCGGTACGTCTTATCTCAAACTGATTGGAATGTTTTACATTTGGATGCAAAGAAGACACAGTTTTTAAGGGAAGGCTTAGTACTTAGTGTGTCTTTCCGTTTTTTTAATTGCTTACATGCTTAGTGTTACTAAGCACATACTGTAATAAGTTGTGCATAAGAATCACTATTTTTCAGATTTTCCAGTCCAAAAGTTAAGGTTACATATTATGCACTAAAATTGAATATTAACCCTTTGGCAGGCTGATAAAACAACAAAAATATCGCTCTACCTGCTCTTGTTCCTACATACGATAATCGGGACGGCATGTCCAAACATAAGTTATATTCATGGTCCAAACTAACTAATATAAAATAAACACTTCTGTGTTTACAAATATGACGAAATAGCCACCGAAATGCATGTTTGTTTATAATTTGCTTCTTTTGTTGTAAACTTGTTTTTGCCGAAAGTTTGTAACATTTTTGTTTGATCATGCCCTTGCCTTTGCTGAAAATATTGTACAAATATTGTCTTTCGAAACATTAAATAAACTATATAAATCATGTTTAGTCGATACGAACCGCATAAAAAGAAATGATGGATTTAGTTTAAATTTAACTGCTACAAATTCCCACAAATCAATGATATTTTACACGAGAGATGATTTTCCAGAAGTTAATATTGCCTCCCCACGACAACAAATACTACTACTAATAATAATGATAAACACCTCTACAATTGTGTAACTTCAGTGACAACAGATATAATATTTCTGTTACAGGCATTTTTAGATGATTAATTCCTTATTTGTTGGTCTAAGTTGCAGAATTATCAGAGTAATTGGCAAGCTCAAACCAGACATGAACTCATATCCCATATCTTAAGAACTTATATTGAATAAATGAAGCTTTAAATATTTAGATACACAACTGCCAAAGTCCTGACAGCGTGCCATAGAAAAAGATAATACTCTCCAAAAATTTGTCCTGGTAAAAACACTAGATTCTATCGAAAGGCGTGGCTCTTGCTCCAAAACTCAGCGGGTTATGACGTACTCCTTCTCTGCCATTATTCCCATTTTCACACAGATGGAGACATATCTCTGGTTCAAATAATTCTGCACAAATTCAATTCGTATTTGATAGAAATACTTGATCCCATATGTTTCAACATTAAATCTTTCTCTTCCAGTGATTGTATCCTCTGTAGAGGATTAAGATCCTCCTAAAAAGGATTGTTCTGAGTATGACACAATACTGTATCTAATGATTGGCTCCCGTTCTTGGCATCTAGCGAGAATTGAGTACCCGTTCATTACAATTGCTCCAAGTCTGTGAGGGTGAAATAACTCAGCTTAAAATTTATTCGCATTCGATACGACCATGAGCGAAAAAAAAAAATCAAAACAAATAACAAAAAGGTAAATATGTTCCTACAATAACCGGCTTGTTGTCTGGGGCATTTGAGAATACACAAAAAGATAAAGACCCTCTAACATGGCTACCTGTTCGTCGTGGATGGTGACTGGACATGCAAAAGGATGGGATCCCGGTATTAGAGCAGCCTGTGACCCGGCAACCACAGTCGTCATGTCATATGCAACACTCCACTTTCGCCCTTACTGGGCGAGGCAGGCTGTCGGTGAGTCCCGATCCGATCAATCGGCCGGTCATGTCAAGTCCTAGCACTCATAGGATCATATTTTTCAAATTGTTCTTGTGGCAAACAAGTAGTAAGTAAAGTAGGTGACCGTTGTCGAGGGTGACCCAAAGGTTCCTTTTTCATTAGCCATCACACCAAAGTGGAGGGGAGAGCACTACTCCTTTCCCTGTATTGCTCCACTTTACTCTTGATGCGTACCTTGTGATGTTGAGTGTTAAGCAAGGAGATATCAAGTCCCATTTTTTAGTCTTTGGGATTGAACCCCGATCTCCCGAGACATCAGCAAACAATTTTCCTTCAAGGCTACCAATCACAACTTAATTTCAACAGTGCTACCTGGCGGTGACTGAAGGTTAATTGCACAAAGATAATCCTTCAAAACATTTAACAGTGTGCAAACAATGAGTTCAAACTTGTTTAAAAGATAAAGTTAAAAACTAAGTATTTGCTTACAATATCATATATATATATATATATATATATATATATATATGTGTGTGTGTGTGTGTGTGTGTGTGTGTGTGTGGCTGGGCCGCAATCTTTTATTTAAGCATATTTGATTAAATAATAAAGACACATTTTATCTATATGATTTTATTAAGATCCTTTCAAGTTTCCTGATAATTGTCTTGATTTCAGGTTGAAATTGGTTGGGGAATCTACCAATTGACCCCCAAAGGTATCGTTATAGTCTTGTAAAAAGACAGATTAACTACAATAAAGAAAAAATGAACACCTTTAATACTGTTGGTAAATTCATCCACCTATTCCAACCTGAAACCAAGACAATTATCAGGAAACTTGAAAGTATCTTAATAAAATCATATAGACAAAATGTGTCTTTATTATCTAATCAAACATGCTTATATATATATATATATATATATATATATATATATAGAGAGAGAGAGAGAGAGAGAGAAAGAGAGAGAGGGTTTAGTATAAAAAACTGCAAATGTTGATATGTCATAAAAGCAAATAACCAAATACCCACTAAAAGTACAATGAATGCGATTGCCTAACCTGTTGGCATGTAATAACTTAGGTGGACATACCGTTAACATCAATCAATCAATGACTTCTGAGGTTGATACAAATATTGGTTGGCAGGTATTATTTTCTGATATTCAGAATTATGATCTTTTTTGTAAAATTTTACAGACGAAAGATGAGTGTATAAAAATAAATGTGAAATGGACACGATTGCCAAATCACTAGTCATGAAATAACCCTAGACGGTTAGAGATGACTTTAAAATCAGTCGATCAATCATTGCAGATAAAGCATACAATTCGAAAATATTTTTCTTTATTAATAAATGTATCAATGCAAATTAGAGAGCTCAGTTTTATCAAACAATAACATTTAGCCACCAACGAAGATCGAAACCTCTTCCCAAACTGTCCGATTAGTTTGCTTACCATCATTCTTGGTCAGGCGCAATTGTTACCAAACTGAACAAGAGCATAATTTTGGGGCACCCAATGAGGATTGAGTTCAGTATAATAAATATAGTCTGCAAAATGAAATTCTTAATAATCGCTCCCAGGCAGCTTTCCAGGATGGTATATATTCATACAGGAAGTTATTTCATTTATTTCGAAAAATAAATATGCAGATAATTTAATATACGTTCAGGGATATTAGTTTGTAAGACTCTTATCGGTGAATGTTTGTTTGTGGAAGTACCAATTTCACAAATGGAAGTACATATAAAATTACTCATATATACGTACAAAGTAAATAATTGTTTACAGATTAGAAAGTATATATTTATGAATATTTAAATTCTCAGCAACATATTTACGGTTATTCTTGTGTGAGTATATATATATATATATATATAAATTTGTTTCGGTTCCTTTGTTTAATGGCATAACAAAATTAGTGGGTTATTTAATGTCAAATCCATCCTCGTAGAAGAATCTGTTGTGGTACTATTAACCTATTGCTAATGGTGTAAGCCAAACGTTTTACAATGTTTTGGTAAGCTAATGTGTCATATACTGCGAGTACAACTTGGTTTAGAGTACGGCCAAGGAATCCAGAGTTTTATGTCTATGTGATATTGACTGATAACCAGTCTTCTTGGAACGTGAGTAAAATGTCTTCAACTAACTGGTGACTGTGATCAATTGTAGCTTCATCTTTCGTATAACACATGTTTTTGGCTGCTTCCGCGACGTTATTGTCAACTTCCAACTCGTAGAGCATAAGTTCCCGAATTCAACTACGTTTCAAATTCATCTGTGTGGCTTTCAAATCACACACGGAGTGAAGCAATGCACAAAGTGCCAGGGCACCAATAAGCACGAAACTACCGACAACAGGGAATAAATTTCTACAGTTTGAACCGCTTCGGTCACATGATATAGCACCTATAAAATATTGCCAAACTATTGACTCCCATTGGAGTAAATATTATATACACTGCCAGTCAAAATTATTTGGCCACCCTTAAAAAGTTGTATTTCTCATCTTAAAGTGTTGGGTGTGTCCTCGTAGTGTAATGGTTATAGCGCTGCAATTGTAATTAGCAAGTTCGACACTCCACTCGCGCTACTACTTTTAGACAAATACCCTCGGGAAAAGTATTCATCATTATCATGTCGCGCTGGTAGCACGGATATCCCTAACCCTCTCTCGCCACTCCTCCCTATCGTTCATCGCCCTAGGCAGGTCTTCAGGACAACATCCCGTATCCTCACATAGCTTCTGAATGTGTGTTCGTGCAGGTCGTCCTGCTTTTGCACGGCCATGTGTGGGGGTCCATAAGAGTACATTTCTTATGAGTTCGTCCCTGCTTCTCCAGCAGTGTCCTGAATGTCTGGTTCGTCTAACTTGAATAGTTTTCATGATAGGGGGCTGGTGGCCGTAAAGTTGGTTTCTTGTGGGGTGTTGCCGCTAGGACTTGTTCAAGATTGCACGCAGCATTCTTGTGTAATTGCCGTCTAGCTTCTTTTCCAGCCGTTTTGTTAGCGTCCATGTAGTGCACCCATATAGCAGTATCGATGTGAACGCTGCCTGGAAGAAACTGCGTTTCATTTTATCGGTTAGGTCTGATTTCCATATAATCGATAGCCTATTGATAGCTGTCCATGCTTTCGTTAACCTCGTTTCGATGTCCTTTTCGGTTGATTCGACGCTGCTTCCTAGGTAAGTGAATTTGTCTACTAGTTTAAGAGGGGTTCCTTCTAGAGTGGAGATGTCCCCTGTTTGATTATAGCACATATATTCCGTTTTGTGTGGATTAACATAGAGGCCTATGCCCGCGGCTGCTCGTTCCAAACTATGCAGTAGTTTTTCGGCTTGGTCGGGTGTATTTGCCAGTATCGCTATGTCATCGGCGTAGTCGGCGTCGGTAATTGTTGTTGCGGGGTACCTTCTGCTTCTTTTCTTTGTCAGCTCGAAGCCATTCTCTCTGATTTTGTCAATCGATGTTCTAAGTACGTAGTCTAGACAAATGATAAAGAGGTACGGAGCCAGCGTGTCCCCTTGTAGTACTCCTGCTACAATGTCGAAGTATTCTGTGTCGCCATCTGGTGATCGTACTTTTACTTTGGTGTTTCTATAGAGAATCGTTATTGCTGCTACGGTTTCTTTAGGTATGCCGTACGCTAGTAGGATTTGTTCCATCTTTCCTCTGTGAATGGAGTCGAAAGCCTTGGTAAAGTCGACAAATATTAATGTCGTTTGTAGGTTCTTTGCCCGTACACCTTCAAGGATTCTGCGGATGGTTAATATTTGTGAGGTCGTGGATCTATTTCTTCGGAAGCCATTTTGGTTTTTCCTAAGTATGTTGTCGATTTTGGGTTCTATGCGGTTTCGTAGTAGGGCATTGTAGATTCTGACTGCTATGGATGTAAGTGTTATGCCTCGGTAGTTTTTGGCTAATCCGAGGTCCCCCTTTTTAGGGAAGGGGAGTATGCATCCCTTCATCCTTCTATCTATCGGATTTTGATTGTATACTGCGTTGCAGTGTCGGAGCAGTATGTCGTCGAATTGTCTGGTCTTCCATACTTCTGGGGGAATCTCGTCCAGCCCTGCATCTCTCCTATTTTTAATTTTTCTGAGAACCGAGTCGAGTTCTTCTTGTGTTAACGGTCCTAGTTTAATGTCTAATTATTTACTAATTATTCTGGTGATTGGTTCATGTGTTATTTTCGGTGGGTTTCCTAGTAGGTTTTCGAAGTGTTGTTTCCACAGTTTTATTCTTTCTTGTTGGTTTGCTGCTTTCAGTTTTGCTTTGGCCGTGTTCTTTCTTCTACTCACTTCGTTTATTGTTTGACAGGCTATCCTAGATTGTCTATCTTCCACCGAGTCTCTAATCTTATCTATCTGATTTTGAATGTATTCTGTCTGTTCCTTTATATATATGCCTGCTAATTGATATTGTGCCGTTTTTAGTTTTAAGGCATTTGAGTTTGTTGGGTTTTTTCGATAGTTTTTGAAGGCTGTTTTCACTACTGCACGTTTTTCTCTCACCAATAAAGTTTCTCATGGGACTCTATATTTAGGTTTGAGTTTTGTTGGAATGCATTTCGCTGCTGCCTCGAGGTGAGCATTGACGAAATTTTCATATTCGTCGTTTGGTGTACTTTTTTCCGTCTTTTCTTGTATTGTTTCGAATCTGTTTCTTAATTCTAATACGAATTTATCTCTTATATCTCTGCTGTTCAAAAGGGCTCAGTCATAGTGTTTGGAGGTCGCTGTTCGTTTGGCGTTTTTTCGTAGGCTTTGCCGTATTTTCGCCGTGACTATTCGGTGAACGGTGGACACACCCTCGAAAGAGGAGTATGCCTCGCAATTCAATGCACTATTTTTCCATTTCTTGTTTATAAGGACGTAGTCTATCTGAGCTTTAGTATTGTTCGCGTACGTGTATGTCCATAGTTTGCCCTCTCTTTTTTGGTAGTTTGTATTGAGGCATGCTAATCTATTTTCTATCATGAAATCTGTTAGATGTTGCCCATTCCTATTTGACGTGTTGTGGAGGTTCTATTTGTTGTTTCCGTTTTTCCCGATTTGGGAATTCTTGTCTCCGCCAATGACTAACATGTTGTGTTTCGGGATGCTACGCACTAATGAGGATAACTCATCGTAGAAGGTGACGAGTTCAGTTTCTTCACTAACATTGGTAGGGCTGTAGCATGAGATGATTGTTGCTCTGGGGTTGCCGTTAAAAGTAGCTGCCATCATTCTAGGTTGTATTTTCTCAATGCTATTTAGCGTTTTTAATGCTTTAGGTCCTATAAGCAATCCTACCCCTCCTACTGTGGCGTTGACAGAGTTTTTCCATGCGGATACAGTGGCGAGCGACCATCCATTACCAGTTTTGTGATATTTGATATCTTCGGTGTGCGTGCATCTGTGTTCTTGTATGCATATTATGTCAATCTTATGTTCTACGGCCGATGCGATTAGCTCTGGTAGTTGTCCTATTCTATTTAAGGTTCTTACGTTAAATGTGGCTATTTGTAGTGTTTGCTTGCATTTTAGTTGTTTTGGTCGTTTGACCACTGTAGCTGATTTTTCGAACACTTAGGCCAGGGCTCCAACCTCAGCAGGATGCGCCCTTTTTTTACCCGCGCGAAGAGCGATGCGGTTTGTGTATGTTGTTTGAGTGTGGGTCATTGTTATCTTTCGATGGCCGTTTTATTCTCTTCTATAGAAGCCACTCTTATAGAGGAGCAGCAGTAGTTCCTCGATCGAACTAACGATCCTGAGCGTAAAGTCGTCAAACTCACGTCCAGGGCCTGTTTAGGTACTGAATTTGGTTGTCCATGGATTTATTCAAATACCTTAACGTACATCATGCTGCTTCCCATGTGTACGCAAAAAAAGGGGGGTGGATAATTTTGGTTTAAGTTTTCTTAAGTTTTAACTTATTTAAAGTCCAAGATTAAGGTACTTTCGTCAGACTTTCACTGGTACTGAATTTTTTTTTTTTTTTTTGCGGTATTGGGACATTTTCCTAGGCTTTTTAGTTTTTCTTCTATACTACCGTTGGGAGCCGAGGAGGCTTTAGGAATTATAGAGCTTTTACAAATGACAATTTTTATTTTCATTTTTATTTTATTTTATTTATTTATTTATTTTTGTGTGGTAGCATTGGGTGTTTTAGGCTTTTACTTTTTCTTCTAAACTACTGTTAGGGCTTTAAGAATTTTTAACTTTTAGAATAGATTCAAAAACGTTTTGCCGTGTTCACTGACATTTGGACAGAGTCATATATTCAATTTGGGTTTATAGTAAAGTAAGCGTGTCTTTACATTTAAAATGCACAGTTTAAGCAATATTTTACAAACAAAAATACAGCATAACATTTTGTAAAATTTTCAGCATTTTAAATTAATAGGACTTAAAGACATACTGACCAATATTGAAACATTTTTCCTCTTTTGGCACGTGAGTTCCTCCCATCTTTGGGTTAAATCGTACCATACTGTCCGAGAAGGATATATTTGGCATCAAATAACCGAAGAAGGTTGATATACCATTAAAAACAACATACAGACTACAAGTCTTTTTTTTTTATAAAAATAAGTTAACAAACACCATAGTTTTATTTATCATATTAAATACAAGTCTTTCTGAGCCAGATTAAATACAAATTAAACAAAAAATCACAAAAATTTCTTAAACTTTTGATTCATCAAAATAACCCCATTGGCTGTTATCACTGCTTCACAGATTCTCGGCAGTCTTTCCACCAAAAACTGGAGGTAAGCAAATGATAGTTCTTCCCAGATTTCCTGTAAGAGTTGCAAAAAGGCACTCGCATTTGAGGGTTGTTTAGCTCTGACTTTTCGGTCAAGTTCATCCAACGCCAGTTTAATGGAATTTAAGTCCGCAAATTTCGCCAGTGAAGACAACAGTTGCAGGACGTGCTGTTTCTTTGTGTTTTAATGTACCACTGGAAGTGTTTACCTGTATGGTTTGGTTTATTATCTTGCATGAGTACAAAATCTTGACAAATAAGCCGTGTTCCAGATAGAATCGCGTGCTGCAGCATTATGCTGTGATATCCGGTATGGTTCAAATTGCCCTTCACCTGGTGAAAATCCCTGACTTTGCGATGGGCAAAAGCCCCTCGCCCCCGAGCTTCCTCCATGCTTTACGGTTGGAGTGATACAGGGGGTTGCAGCTCTTTCACCAAATGTTCACCGCATATAGACACTTCTATTTGATCGAAAAATTTCGAACTTTGATTCATCAGTCCAGAGGACTTTATTCCACTGTGTTATTGTCCAGTCTTTGCGCGCCTTAGCCCATTGAAGCTTTTTGACATTGTTTTGCTTCCTCAGCAGAGATCTGTCGACAACAATTTTGCCATAGAGGCCAGCTTCACCGAGCATTCTTCTCACAATGGATGTTGAAACATTTTTTCACGTTATTTGTTTAAATGTATTGTGATCTTTGGAGCAGTCAGCCTTCTGTCACGCAAACGGGTTCCTGTTCTGCACTGCTTTTGGTCTACCAACCGTATTTTTTGTCTCGTTTTGTCCCGTTTCCTGATGTCTCCAAACAGTAGAATCCACTGTCGTCCTGGGGATGTTCACGTTTTATTCATGCGCATTACTGAAGAAGAAAAACACATTCAAATCAAATTTTCAAAAGATATTTCCTTATATTTAGGTTCAAATTACTGAAGAAGACTTGTATTTAGTATAATCAATAAAAACTTTGTGGTGCTTAACTTGTTTCATTAAAAATACTTTTAGGATGAGAAAAAAATTCTAAAGATGGCCCAATATTTTTGACAGGTAATATATATATATATATATATATATATATATATATATATATATATATATATATATCACGTTTCCCAAAAATTATCATGGATAATTCAATAGAAAATTGGTCTCTACGCATCCTTGTTGAGAAAGTTCCAGCAAATTTTCATTTTTTTATATCTTTACTATATTCCAAATAATCTTTGTCAGGTTCTCTTCATATACTTTGTTCTCGACTTTATAGCTTACGTTTTATCTTTCATTTCTATTTCTCAACTGCTTCTCTAGTATTTACTCATATAAGCTGGCTTATACCTGGCAACAAAGGAATAATGCATATGAGAAAGCGATTGCAACCACTTTTCTGCATCCATTTTTGCTTTCGGTTTCTTTGTGCTTTATTCAATGCCGAAGCCGTTCTTTTCAAAGAACAGTAGTGATTCTATTTAACCCAAAAGTGAAGGGATAAGAAAGTTCATAACTTTCCCAAGACTGTAAGTCTTTAAGCGAGCGTAATAGAGCGACCCGAGTTCGAACTCGCGTACTACAAATTCACAGATCGGCACATAAGCCACTATGCCACGGGGGCTTCCCCTTACCATTTGGATTTACTAATTTGAAATTTTACCCTTTCTGGATTTAATACTAAAAGCGATTATATAATCTTTATTAACTCAGGACTTGATAACGATTCCAGTTCTTACAATTAATCATGCTATTTTCCAGGCCTTAAAATTCACAAATCACTTTGCAGTCAACGAGCAAGAAATTTTAGTTTACGTTTATTGTCTAATTTATATATTTTCACCTAATCGCTACACCAGTTGGATATGACTCAACGTCAATTTTTAAGCGGAGTTTAACAGGTTTGAATTCAAAGTTTTCCTTCTCTTAGATTGGTTGCAATACTAAGGTTAACCGACCCAATCTGCCCAACTATTTAATAATAGCTGGAGGATGGCTCTTGCATTTAATAACCCACAAAGATTGATATGTCATTAAAAACAAAAGGAAAAACAAAATAGTAAATCCAACCACGGCAAGGCGTTCTTTTTCTTGCCTGAGACGTCGCATTAAATGGTTTTTGGGTTAGATTTTTTATCATAATCAGAAAATTCATTTATCCCAGAATGCAACAAAGATGATATTTTATTTCAGACAGGGAGTTTTTTTTAAAACAATAATCCAATCATAGCTATGTTTATGTGTGAGTAAATATGTGCATGTAGTTTGCAAAGGCAGCTTTCAATTAGAGATTACTTTCAAATGAGTGTGTAGGCACGCCGTTGAAACTAGTGAAATGTATTAATGTTGGGTCTACTTTCTTGATTATTTGCAAACTTAAACTATAACAGAACATTATTATGTGCCTCTCAGCTAGTTGAGAATTTTTAAAAATGTTTCCAGTGGTTGGTGTTTAAACCTTGGTTGAGTACTGTATTTTAAAAGCTGATATCTTGTGCAAAATCTAACATTAGAAAGTCTTTAAGCTCTCTATTTAATTGTGTGCTGAACTAAAGCAAGATCAATATGTATTGACTCAATCTTCTGCCAAAGGTTGAATGTATATACGAGCTCAATTTCTATTTAAAATTTTCTCTTCTTTTAAATTGGTTGCCCAAGCAAGGCTATAGAACCCAGTCTGTCTTACTATTTATCCAGATATGTTCATGTCTTTCCCAAGGGCACTAACACGAAGGGAAAAGCAAACAATATCGACCAGGATTTGAATACGTATCATTTTTTCAATTTTCTTATGACTATCACATCTATGTTAAACGTATTTTCTAAAAAAAACAAAAAAAAAAACTTCTTAATTTGTGAAAATAATTTTCAGATTTGAGAAAAAAATCGAAATATTAACAAAATCTCTTCCTTGTAAAATAGTAATTATTTTCGAATTTGTTCTACGAAGATGCATATATCCTCTTTGTACAGACATTCAATAAACATTTACTTTCAGTGAAGTGTGATAATTTGATTAGAATCAAAATTGCCCCCTGGAAAAGAACTGAATATTCCCCCAAAACACAAACGATTTATCATTAAATGTCTAAACGTCGACAGTTATGGAGGCAGTATTTCCTTAAATATCAAAACAACAAATAGAAAATAAAGATCAGAAAATAATCAAGCGTAAAGTCTTGATGATGAGGATCATGATCATGATCATGGTGATGATGATGTTGATGATTGAGATGACAATGAATGTTTCATGATTATGATAATAGTGATTGTGGTGTTGATCATTGTGATGTTGATGATGATGATGATGATGATTGTTGGCGAGGTTATCTAATTTGATGGTTTTTAATGTCAAATCCTGTTTGCACGCGCACGCGCACACATCCACACCCACACACATACACACACACACACACGCGCATATATATATATATATATATATATATATATATATATTATGCATAATTAATAAGTGTGTAGTTCGCAGTTGACTTTATTTTTAAACGAGTTAGAGCTCATTTATTTGCCCACTGTTAAATGGTTTCAACTATTGTGATTTATTATTTCCACACAGTTAAATGGCTTCAAGTACTGCCATCTAATACTTATCGTTCTATTTGCTCATAGTTAAATAGTTTCAAGTATTGGTATTTGATATAAGTAATTCAATTTATCTTGTATTCCTAGCAAATTTCAAACTAAGCTCGTTTGCACTCAATTAAATGGTTTCGAGTATTGCTTTTTAACACTTATAATTCTCTTTAACATAAATAATAATTGAAGATTTCTATTTGGCCAATAGACGGGACCCTAACAGTTACTACCACCTCGAGTTAACGTGGAGCTGTAAGAAAAGCTAATGAAGACTGGAGCCTTACCATCAGATACAGTTTAGTGTCATATCTGGGACACTCGTTGAGGGGTCTGACCCCACTCTTGATATACAATCGGTGTTTTCTACAATTGCAGCTGACAGGGTGGGAGGATGATTAAGATGATGATTGTGATAAAGGATGATAATGATGATGATGGTGTGGCTGATAATGATTGTGGTTGTGATGATGATGATGATGTGACTATGACGAGAATCGTTTTAGATATGTTTTTAGGAAATGAATATGGATTATCATTAACTTCATTAAATGAAATAAGGAGGTGTCCGTGGTGTAATGGTTATCGTCGTAGGAAATGGATACGCCGACTCGAGTTCAAATCCTGGACGAGAATGATTTAGGCTTTCGATCATATGGAAATCAAACCTGACCGATAAAATGAAACGCAGTTTCTTCCAGGCTGCGGTCGTGTCGATACTGCTATATGGATGCACTACTTGGACGCTGACTAAACGGTTGGAGAAGAAGCTAGACGGCAATTATACAAGAATGTTGAGAGCAATATTGAACAAGTCCTGGCAGCAACACCCCACAAGGCGCCAACTACACGGTCACCTACCACCTATCACGAAAGCTAGACGAACCAGACATGCCGGACACTGCTGGAGAAGCAAGGACGAGATCGTAAGTGATGTACTCCTGTGGACCCCCACATATGGCCAATCAAAAGCAGGACGACCAGCTCGAACATTCATACAGCAGCTGTGTGATAATGCGGGATGTGACCCTGAAGACCTGCCGGAGGCAATGAATGATAGGGAGACGTGGAGAGATAGGGTCAGGGATATCCGTGCTAGCCGCACGACATGATGATGATGATGATGATGATGATGACATAGCACTAATACCCTTGGGAAAGGTATGAATCTAATTATTCTCCCTCCAGCTATGGGTAAATAGTAGGACAGACTGGGTTCTTCAGCCTTGGTGAGGCTACTAGTCTAGGAGAAGGAAAACTCTGAATTCATACCTGTTAAAATCCACATAAAAATTGACCTTGTGTCATATCCTGCCCGCGCGGAGGGGTTAGTATATAGGATTAAATGAAATAAATAATATCTTTTTTATTCTTTTTCACTAAAACAGGATAAACGATTTTTTTAAAAATCATTTCCTCTCGTTTTCCATGATGGATTATCTGATGAACTTTTCGATGAGCCAAATTTAGAATTTTCTCTCCAGAATTAATCAAAAAGCGTAAACAAAAATTCTAGGCTTTAAATCACTGTTCCCTGATTGCAGTACTCCAGTTATCGCTTTAGAATGCAAACTCAGCTACCTGAGTTCAAATCCTAGCCAGTATATTTGTATTTCATCTAACGCTAAAACCCTTGAGAAAGGAATGACTCCAACAATTCTCCCTTCAGCTATGGGTAAATAGTAAGTCAACCGTGATATAGCAGCCGATCTAGGAGAAGGAAAAGTCTGAAATTAAACCTGTTATAGACCCTGTAAAGGATGGTCTCAACCAGGCTGTATGAATGGAGCCCACCCACCTCACGACAAAGCAAGGCTATGAGATAATTTTTCATATATGTTTTCAACAAGCTTGTCGCTGCTAAAGTAGACAAATATTGATTGCTGTTGGGTTTTTTTTTTTTTGGGGGGTGACGGTGGTTGTTTTTGTTCTTTTGTTTTTTTTTAATTATAATTCATTTTTCAGAATAATTTTTTTTCAAAATAATTATTACTAGTGATGATATATCGTGATTATATTTTATACGATTGTTATTGGTGAAACTCTAAAGCATAACTCGATTGAATATCCACAAAAAGTGACATAAGAACGTTGTGAATAGTGAATCAATTCTCTTCTTTTTCAGAAGTATCTTCAATAATCACAGAATCTTCTCAGCTAAGAATAACCTCAATTTACGCGGGAATAAGAAACAAAGAGGTAAAGTCTCACGTTATGACTAGTCCACAGAGATGAAAGAAAAACTAAAAAAGGAAGAAGAGCAAGAAAAATTCTCAAAATTAAACTCTGCTGCAGAATTCGAATCAAAGGCATAAATAACTGGCAAATCACCTTTGTTGGATACTGTCGATACTTTTTCGAGCGGACGAGGGAGAAAACTCAGCCATATGGACCGTTGAACAAGGATAATGATGACTATGCACAAACGCCTACACACGATAAATGAAAGAGACATATTTTGTGTCAAGAAAAGAATGAAGAAAAGGAGCAATAAGGATTTCGTAGAGGCAACAATTCGGGGACCGAAGAATAAAAAAAAACCAAAACAAAAAAAAACAAAGAAAGACTGATTGCAGCAACCAGATCAACAAGATATCTGATGGACAAAGAGGAAAATAAAAATCTAGAAATCTAGAAAATAGAAATAGAAAAGTAAATAACTGTATTGGTACTTCAATCCACAAACTAAGAAAATTGAATATGAAATGACCTGGTTAAGAAGATGAAATCTGAAGAGTGTAAGTGAATCTCTTTCAATAGCAGTACAACACAATGCCCGAAGAATAAATTATGTCACAGAAAAAAAATTGATCATACGCAGAAGAATAAGTGAGTGTTATGCGGTGTCACAGATTAAACAGTTAGTCACATTATAAATTGAGCTGACTGGTACAAAAATAGATATAACTGGGTGGGAAAGGTGATCAACAGGGAAATGTACAAGAGCCTAAAGTTGGATCATGCAGACAAATGTTATATGCATAAACCAAACTCTGTCCTGGAAAATGAGACGCTTAATATTCCGTGGGAATTTGAAAAAGAGACGGATCACACAGAAGACGAGACCTAGTGTTAATTAACAAAAAAGGAACTTAACTAGTTGATTTTGCTGTTCCCACAAAGAGCAGATTGAAAATGAAAGAAAGACAAAATATCAACATATTAACAGATCTTGCGATAGTACTTAAAAACCGTGGAGCCTGAAAATGACAGAGATACCAATTGTAGTTGGTACGTTTGGAAGGGATCCCAAAGGCCAAGAAAAGAGACTGCAGAAATTGTAGATCAGAAATCGTCAAGGTCATAGCTCTTTTAAAATCAACAACACTACTCAGATAAGTTCTGGAGATCGGAAGAGATCTGCTATCACTCAGACTCCAGAGAAAAAGTACCAATTTGAGTTGGTGTGTAAAACTCGCCAGGAGTAACGTGATAAGAAGAGGGTTTGCGAGACCAACCAGAAGTTGAAAAATCTTCCATTAGGACAAAAAATTCCACCAAATATCAGATTAATTTCCAAAAATGGAATTACTTCAATCCTAACTTTTCCGATGGGCCACCAACCAGATTTAAGATGAAAAAACGCATGAAATGATTATGAAAAAAGTATGAAATAAGTTATGACTGCTTTTTATAATGCAATTTAAAACCCAGTTAAAATATGCTCTTAGTAGATATAAAATTAGTGAGATTATCAACTCTTATATCGATGGAAATAAGCTAATAAATTATCGGAAGGATAGAATGAAAACAACTGATTAACGACTAAAAATTTAAGAAGAAAACATTGTTAATGATATTGAAGCAATGTAGGACAATCAGCTAAAATACTTGACATAAGTTTTGCCATATTTTGATAACGTGAAGTACCATTCGTCAACTCTGGATTGGCCTCTAGTTTGGAGCATGGCCTCTGTTTTAGGCCTACCTGAGCTTAACTGGTCATAAAAGTTCTTGCAATCCAAGCGATATTTCTTCATCCATCAGCTTACAATGCATGATCAACCGCCTCTTCACCTCTCACACAATTGTTTTGGGTTGCTGTCGTGGCGTTATTACCAAGTTCTAACTTGTAAAGCATAAGTTCTCGAATTAGACTTACGTTGCTCGTTTATCTGTGAGACTTTCACATCACACAAGTGAAGCAATGCATAACGTATCAGCACACCTACACGAGTGAGTTCGAGTCTCATTGGGTGCCCCTTTCATATGGCCTTGTGCCACATCTAAGCAAAAGCTTAGTAAATTTCCATAACGTATCAGCACATCAACTACCACGATACTAACAACTATAGCGGGTACTTTCTCCATGCTTAAACTGCTTCGGTTAAGTAATATAGGCGCTGCAAATTAGCAAGTACGAACATATTACAACATTTTTGACTCATCCTAAAATAAGAATTCAACAATAAACTTAGAAGACAAAATGGAAGCTGCATTGGTTGTTCATAACTCAAAATTTGAAGAATTGGAACGAGGGTTAATAATATAACAAGTACAAGAGATGAAGTAACACCTGTAATGATGAATAATGAGATTGAAAATGAATTTTTAAGCAAGTGAGATAAAATCATCTCAACGAAAGAAAAAAAAATAGTGAATTAAATAAAGTAAAATATCTAAATTTTTTGCAACAGAGAACTGATTCCTAAAATTCAAAGCAATCAAGAAAATCTCCTTAAGAACAATATAAATATAATAAAACGCTGGATATTTTAGAGAAAAAATAAATACCACTGATATAACCTCCATAACATACATTAACTTACGTTCCAACAGCAACTGATCTTTATATGAGAAGCCTCAGAGTTTGCTTATCTGTTTCGAAACAACGTGGCCATTTCCCTTTAGATCATTATTAAATGTGATATTCTAGTACAGATACCAGCCGAGCAATTTCCTTTGAATATCAATATGTTTTTAATTCCGGTACATTTTTGCTCTCAACCATCTGACAAGAAGCTGTTAAGCATCTACCTAATTCAAGATCCAAAGGAAATCCAATCTAATTTACTGATTCTAATCAGAATCGTGTCTATTTGACACCTGGCCGTATTAATCTATTATAATAGATAATACCAAGTTTATTCACTAAATACAGTGAAGCTTAAAAAAAAGCAAAATTAATCTTTTTTTCTGATTTTTTCCATGAATGTAAATTCATCAATATTTGAAAACAATAGCAAAAATTATTTTAATCTCGCAGAAATATTTGTTTTGAGTCTATACGGAACGGTGTCAAGTCAAATAGGGAAATTTACAGAAGAATGTTTAAGGTGTACGAAGAAGCAAAAACTATTTACAAATGGACTAAATTATTTAAAGAAAATCGTAAGAGTATTCAAAAGAGAGACTTGTTAGATTGGCCCGCCATCATTTCTTCGTGGAACAATGAAGAAATGAAGAGCACCATGAGAAAATGTCTACAAACTTAGTCAAATATTTCTTGGCTGAAAGAATGCAAAAACTTTTTGTTCGAAGCGGAAAATATATTTTAAAGAATGGGGATTATATTAAAGAAATAAAGTAATCTTTTCTCAATGAAATGTTATCCGTTATATTAAAAGATTCAACTTATTTATTGAATGACCTCACATGAACTTTAAGCGAAAATTTGAGAAAAAAAGATCCAAATTAACAAATTATTTCCAAGATTAGTTATAGTATTTGTCACAAAGTCCTAAAAAAGAAAGATTGACGGACGGAATCGTAACTGTTTTTTTTTATAATTTAAAGTTAATCGTTTTATACATCTTTAATAAAAATTATCCAAATTAGAAAAAAAATGAAATTGTTTCAAATATCATCATCATCATATCGCGCTGGTAGCATGGATATCCCTGACCCTCTCTCGCCACTCCTCTCTATCGTTCATCGCCCTTGGTAGGTCTTCAGGACAACAACCTGTATCCTCACATAGCTGCTGAATGTACGTTCGAGCTGGTCGTCCTGCTTTTGCGCGGCCATGTGTGGGGATCCATAAGAGTACATCTCTTATGAGTTCATCTCTGCTTCTCCAGCAGTGTCCTGCATGTCTGGTTCGTCTAACTTGAATAGTTTTCGTGATAGGGGGCAGGTGGCCGTACAGTTGGTGTCTTGTGGGGTGCTGCTGCCAGGACTTGTTCAGGATTGCACGCAGCATTCTTGTGTAATTGCCATCCAGTTTCTTCTCCAGCCGTTTTGTTAGTGTCCATGTAGTGCATCCATATAGCAGTATCGATGTGACCGCTGCCTGGAAGAAGCTGCGTTTCATTTTATCGGTTAGGTCTGATTTCCATATAATCGATAGCCTATTGATAGCTGTCCATGCTTTCGTTAACCTCATTTCGATGTCCTTTTCGGTTGATGAGACGCTGCTTCCTAGGTACGTGAATTTGTCTACTAGTTTAAGTGGGGTTCCTTCTAGAGTGGAGATGTCCCCCGTTTGGTTATAGCACATATATTCCGTTTTGTGTGCATTAACATAGAGGCCTATGCTTGCTGCTGCTCGTTCCAAACTATGCAGAAGAGTTTCGGCTTGGTCAGGTGTATTTGCCAGTATCGCTATGTCATCGGCGTAGTCGGCGTCGGTAATTGTTGTTGCGGGGTATCTTCTGCTTCTTTTCTTCGTCAGTTCGAAGCCATTCTCTTTGATTTTGTCAATCGATGTTCTAAGTACGTAGTCTAGACAAATGATAAAGAGGTACGGAGCCAGCGTGTCCCCTTGTAGTACTCCTGCTACAATGTCAAAGTATTCTGTGTCTCCATCCGGTGATCGTACTTTTACTTTAGTGTTTCTATAGAGAATCGTTATTGCCGCTACGGTTTCTTTAGGTATGCCGTACGCTAGTAGGATTTGTTCCATCTTTCCTCTGTGAATGGAGTCGAAAGCCTTGGTAAAGTCGACAAATATTAATGTCGCTTGTAGGTTCTTTGCCCGTACACCTTCAAGGATTCTGCGGATGGTTAATATTTGTGAGGTCGTGGATCTATTTCTTCGGAAGCCATTTTGGTTTTTTCTAAGTATGATGTCGATTTTGGGTTCTATTCGGTTTCGTAGTAGGGCATTGTAGATTTTGGCAGCTATGGATGTAAGTGTTATGCCTCGGTAGTTTTTGGCTAATCCGAGGTCCCCCTTTTTAGGGAAGGGGAGTATGCATCCCTTCATCCATTTATCTATCGGATTTTGATTGTATACTGCGTTGCAGTGTCGGAGCAGTATGTCGTCGAATTGTCTGGTCTTCGATACTTCCGGTGGAATTTCGTCCAGCCCTGCAGCTTTCCTATTTTTAATTTTTCTGAGAACCAAGTCGAGTTCTTCTTGTGTGAACGGTCCTAGTTTAATGTCTAATTGTTTGCTAATTATTCTGGTGATTGGTTCATGCGTTATTTTTGGTGGGTTTCCAAGTAAGTTTTCGAAGTGCTGTTTCCACAGTTTTATTCTTTCTTGTTGGTTTGCTGCTTTCAGTTTTGCTTTGGCTGTGTTCTTTCTTCTGCTCACTTTGTTTATTGTTTGCCATGCTATCCTAGATTGACTATCTTCCACCGAGTCTCTGATCTTATCTATCTGATTTTGAATGTATTCTGTCTGTTCCTTTATATATATGCCTGCTAATTGATATTGTGCCGTTTTTAGTTTTAAGGCATTTGTGTTTGTTGGGTTTTTTCGATAGTTTTTGGAGGCTGTTTTCACTAGTGCACGTTTTTCTCTCACCAATAAAGTTTCCCATGGGACTCTATATTTAGTTTTAAGTTTTGTTGGAATGTATTTTGCTGCTGCCTCGAGGTGTGCATTGACGAGGTTTTCATATTCGTCGTTTGGTGTACTTGTTTCCGTCTTTTCTTGTAGTGTTTCGAATCTGTTTCTTAATTCTAATACGTATTTATCTCTTATATCTTTGTTGTTTAATAGGGCCCAGTCATAGTGTTTGGTGGTCGCTGTTCGTTTGGCGTTTTTTCGTAGGCTTAACCGTATTTTCGCCGTGACTATTCGGTGGTCGGTGGACACACCCTCAAAAGAGGAGTATGCCTCGCAATTCAATGCACTATTTTTTCATTTCTTGTTTATAAGGACGTAGTCTATCTGAGCTTTAGTATTGTTCGCGTACGTGTATGTCCATAGTTTGCCCTCTCTTTTTTGGTAGTTTGTATTGAGGCATGCTAATCTATTTTCTATCATGAAATCTGTTAGATGTTGCCCATTCCTATTTGACGTGTTGTGGAGGCTGTATTTGTTGTTTCCGTTTTTCCCGATTTGGGCATTCATGTCTCCACCAATGACTAACATGTTGTGTTTCGGGATGCTACGCACTAATGAGGATAACTCATCATAGAAGGCGACTAGTTCATTTTTTTCACTAACATTGGTGGGGCTCTAGCATGAGATGATTGTTGCTCTGGGGTTTCCGTTGAATGTAGCTGCCATCATTCTAGGCTGTATTTTCTCAGCGCTATTAAGCGTTTTTAATGCTCTAGGTCCTATAAGTAATCCTACCCCTCCTACTGCGGCGTTGACAGAGTTTTTCCATGCGGATACAGTGGCGAGCGACCAGCCATTGCCAGTTTCGTGATATTAGATATCTTCGGAGTGCGTGTATCTGTGTTCTTGTATGCATATTATGTCTATCTTATGTTCTTCGGCCGATGCGATTAGCTCTGGGAGTTGTCCTATTCTATTTAGGGTTCTAACGTTAAATGTGGCTATTTTTAGTGTTTACTTGCATTTTAGTAGTTTTGATTGTTTGAGCTCTGTAGCTGATTTTTCGAACACCGAGGCCAGGGCTCCAACCTCAGCAGGACGCGCCCCTTTTTTACCCGCGCGAAGAGCGATGCGGTTTGTGTAAGTGGTTTGAGTGTGGGTCATGGTTATCTTTCGATGGCTGTTTTATTCTCTTCTATAGAAGCCACTCTTATAGAAGAGCAGCAGTAGTTCCCCGATCGAACTAGCGATCCTGAGCGTAAAGTCGTCAAACTCACGTCCAGGACCCGTTTAGGTATTGAGTTTGGTCGTACATGGGATTATTCAAATACCTTTACGTACATCATGCTGCTTCCCATGTGTACGCAAAAAAAAGAAAAAAAAAGGGGGGGTAATTTTGGTTTAAGTTTTCTTAAGTTTTAACTTAGTTAAAGTCCAACATTAAGGTACTTTCACTGGTACTGACTTGTGCTTTTTTTTTTTTGCTGTATTGGGACTTTTCCTAGGTTTTTTTCATTTTTTTTTTCTTTTACTACAGTTGGGAACCTAGCAGGCTTCAGGAATTATAGAGCTTAAAAATTTTTTCTCTTTCTCTTGGTGGGGGGGGGGCTATGGTAGCATTAGGTGTTTTAGGCTTTTTCTTCTAAACTACTGTTAGGGCTTTCTTTACGAATTTTTAAATTATTCGATAGAAGACATTCAAAAACATTCTGCCTTGTTCGCTGACATTGGAATGACTAACTTCAATTTGGCTTTATAGTAGAGTAAGCGTGTCTTTACATTTAAAACGCATAGTTTAAGCAATATTTCACAAACAAAATACAGCATAACATTTTGTAAAATTCAGCATTTTAAATTGATAGGACTTAAAGACATACTGACCAAAATTGATATTTCTTCCAGTTGGCTCCTGAGTTCAAATGCTACTTCCTCGTTTCGACTTTTATTTACTACTGAAATTTTACGTAGCTTTGGTGGCGGTCTTATGGGGGGGGGGAATTAATTTCATTTTTTTTTTCTCTTTTTCCCTTTCTCTAGGGGGGGGGGGCTATGGTAGCATTAGGTGTTTTAGGCTTTATCTTTTAAACTACTGTTAGGGCCTTCTTTTTTTTTTTTTTTACGAATTTTTAAATTATTCGATAGAAGACATTCAAAAACATTCTGCCTTGTTCGCTGACATTGGAATGACTAACTTCAATTTGGCTTTATAGTAGAGTAAGCGTGTCTTGGAAGTTGGCAACTGAAAACATTGTTTATAGTCGCAACTTTTTCAAGGAAATTAAGTAATGGGTCCATTCATGTCTCAGAATACTGTAAGTATGGCTTTCTTTACAAACGGCTGCGCCCGGAATTTTTCTTCACTGGAATGTCAGTAGACTATCTTGGCGATTCAGGCTTGTTGTCGTAAATCTATGTTTAGCACATTTGTAAATATATTGTAACTAACAAATTTAATTCAGCACTAATTACGCATTCTTCTGCACATTTTACGTGAATTGTACTTTTCAGCCATCAAAGATTTGATGACAGAACCCTATTTAAGCCTGGAGCACGTTGTTTGATTTGCGCCATTTTGAATAGCCGCAAAAATATTTTGTACGATTTAGATTATTTTGTAATAACCCAATTTGTACCAATGCAGAGTTCACATACATGAAAAAAAATTCTGAAAATAAAAGGTTATTGCTATTTTTATAAATCTGCTTCTTTTTATTGAATGACCGTCGTGTTTATTGAATAACCGTCGTGTTTATTATGTGACCCTCATATTTTTAGACAACTTTCATACATTAAGTGTAACAACTCTCATAGAACAGAGATAAAACTTAGTGAAAAAATATTCATTAAATTAATTCACACGTAAATGAAATTTTAATCTTCGCTAGTTTTATGCTTTTTCATCTGCATTATGAGATAGCATCTTTATTATTGTATCACACTTGTGTTCGTATTTCTTGTTTTTTGTTTTGTTTTTGTTTTTTGTTGGGTTTTTTGTCACTAATTCGGGTGCCAGTTCTATGACAGCGAAGAGCAGCGCTCATCAGAAAGAAAAATCTCTCGATGAGAATCGAATTTATCTCTTCTTATTTCTTGGGGTTTCCAGATTTTACGGACCAACTGCTTTAACAACTCATCTGTGAGAAGAGGAATAGTTTCATAACGGTCTGATAACACAATATCATTCAATACTTCAGACTTTGGTCGCAATCGGGGAGAATCTCTATAAATGCTACGTTTTAAGAACTAGGTTTGACGTGGTATGCCCATAAGAGAGGAAAGGTAGGATTAATATCCCTTACCCTTCTGTGTTTGACCTAACAAGCCCCAAGGATTGACCGATAAGGCAGTTAGAATAAGGTCAAACAAAGCTACCTGCACTCCATAACCCCAAATTGGTTGGACAGAGAAGGGAATGTAGGTCATTGTAGTAACCCGAATGAAATAGAGAGGAAGAAAAAAAAAAGAAGCCAAATGATTGGCTCGAGCCTTTAGCGCCGAAAAATAGTACCTTTCCGTCAGAGGAAATTTGAAAAAGGATCTTTAGTTCTGGACAGACATTGGCAAGAGATGGACACCAAGTTAGCCAAGCTCCGGAGAAAGAGTAGAACAGAATATTTGGACAGAAGATAACAGAATTGCCTTCAGGCAGATTCTAGAGAAATGCCGCTCGCCCGTAAAAGAAAGGAATCTGCCAAGTAAACCCTTCGAAAAGTACAACTTAAAACTGTTTTTCCTTCCACCCTTCCTAAATATTGGAAATTTGACTACAGTGAAATATATTTTATTTTAACCTAGAAGTCCATGCTTTCCGATATCCGAGGGGTATGAAAACAAAGGACCTGGTGAGATATGTGAAGGTGAAATTGGAAACCCCCTTGCCAGCGTCGAGATGAATTTAGCTCCAAATTAACCCCCACATTATTTGCCAGTTACCTTATGCCCGAAATAGGAGTCTTGACTAGGACTTATTTTGCGAAGTCAAAGTGCTGGACTGCCCCGACGTCACATGTGCATAAAATAAACTCTCGCCCCGAGATAATAATTTATGCACAGTCACATAGGTTAGGAAAAAGGTCCAGTTAATTTGGGTTGAAAAATTCTCTAATTCTTAGTGATCAATTACAGAGTTACTTACATTTTCTCTCACTTAAACACATCGAACAGGGAACGTATTAATGGACCAGGTTTAAAATATAAAAAAAAAACATGTCTGCATCTTAAAAGATAAATTTTGATAGTTGGTGCATAGTTTCTTATCTTAAAGTTGTTAAGAGTTGAAATCGTTAACATTAGGACGAGCGATGTCGAAAAAGTAGAGTGGATGTTATAAAACTTTTATATTTAGAACCAAAAACCTTTCCTGCATATTTTTTACCTAATGCAAGGGTAATAGGTTTTCGACCTAATGCAAGGTAACACTTTTTTTCGGCCTAATGCAACGGTAACAACTTTTTTGACTTAACACAAGGGTAACACCCTTTTCAACCTTATACAAGGATAACACTTTTTTCGACATAATGTAAGGGTAACACCTTTTTCAACCTAAGGCAATGGTAACACCTTTTTCGACATGATGTAAGGATAACACTTTTCTTGACCTAATGCAAAGATAACACCTTTTTCAACCAAATGCAAAGATAACACCTTTTTCGACATAATACAAGGGTAACACCTTTTTCAATCAAGGCCAATGAAGTGAGTTTAGTATTTACCATAATTAACTCTTTCAATACAGTAATGATTTCATTTTATTAAACATTTTTCGTTAATAATATTTTATTATTTAGTTTAACGGCTTTGAACTTCACAATGTCTCTTAGTTCAGGTGCCATAGTCAGATGGTGCAGGCTTATGCCCGCAAGGAAAAGATATGACAATCATCATCTGCATAATAAACCTCCAGACAGGAACTGGGGCTGGAAGGTTGTTGGAGTGAATTGAGTGGGTGATTGATGTCTTACCCAGAAGAGATGGTCCTGAGAATTTGAGGGTTTTGAAAAGACGGGTAGTTGAGGTTCGACCGTTGAAGCGCACTGTTGGGTTTTTCGGATCTGATCAAAGTAGATTAGTTTGGGTCTTGACTGGCAGAGATGTGTTGAGATCTAAGACACCTCAAGATGCGTCGTGTGTGCGTGTGGGTGGGGGTCAGTAACGTATCGTTAGTATATGCTTTTATGATTTGTGTCTCTTTTCTTGTTTCCAAGGACTGAAGGTAGAAAGAAATAAACCCGTTGGTACCGCCTGTATTTGTATTATTATTATTATTATTGTTGTTGTTGCTATTGATATCATTATGGCTATACAACAAATACAATTTAACTTTTCATGGTAGACTATACGCTTCATATTCCATCAAAAACAGAGTATTGATTTTCACAAGTAATGATCCTCGTTTTCGTATAGACTGGTCTTTTTCGAAAATCATTGTCATTTTCGCTAAATATGATTATAACGAACCTACTTTTAATCGTTTGGGACAATTCCTTCCGGAAATGGCACAGTAACGAATCATGTTTTTAAGGACGAAGAGATGAAGTTAATAATTGGTCAGATCATGTGAATTTATTGACTAATTTCTGACATTTTAACAGTTTGATAAAAGTTAATAACAATTGTCGTATGGAAAAAAATTAGAAATTTTCGTTCAGTTACAAAGAGGAAAGTTTACTTGTTGATTTAATTTCAATGCTTAGAATGAAATATTCTTTGAGGTTAAGTTTCCTCAATTAAAACCAACTCAACCATCAATGGTATTTTCTGAGACTTAAAACTTTATTTCCAAAGACAATGCAAATATTCCTCGCGATTTAGAAGATGATTAACTTCTTTTGAACTCGTAACGTAAGTAATGTCTCAAATTGGTCTCATTTATTCGTCACATGAATTAAGAAAATATTAATTTTGACATTATATATATATGAAAAATCAAAAGACAAAGTTATATGCCTTATCTAATAAAGCAAGTTCAAAGTTATCATCGCAAAACAAGTTAGAGAACTGGCTTTCCTATGAATGCATGGATATTTTAATTATTAAGAGTTTTTAATTCAAAAAGATTATCGTTGACTATTTTGCTACGAGTTGCTTCATGACTTAACCTTTTTGGCCTTGCAATTTTGTCTTTGTCATTAAGAAAACCGCAGTGATGAGTTTGAAGGTGGATTACATTATGTGTCAGGTGCATTCACATGGAACTTTGCTTCTTTGCAAGTGGTTGTAGATGTAAAAGCAGATGCACTCTAACACACAAACTGCATATACACACGCACTATACGGACAAACGGCATATATGCTAAAACAATATAAGTATATATTTATACAAGAAGAAGAAGAAGAAGAAGAAGATTTAAAACGTCTGTCTTTTATAAATCATTCGAGACAACTTTAACAGAAATGTTTTAAATTACTTGTAGCATTACTAATTTGCTAATGAATTTGTTTTCCCGGAGACCCTCACAAAATGAAAAAAATAATTAGTAAAACAAAATAAAATAAAATAGACAAGAATAAAAAAAGAAAAGAGAGAAAAAAGAAACAAGCCTTCTAAGTTAATCATTAAATTTACTGTGACGTTCAGCCGAAAAAAAAAATCTTATTTTTCAAATTATGAATCTGACATGCAAGAAAATCTTTGAATATTTCCTATCTCCTCTAATAGGGCGTAAACGTCGCAAAAGATTAAACTTTGATTTGAGCGATTTGGAGTTGGAACTTGGTACAAGATAAATGAAGATAGGGAAACATTTTGGCGGGTATGCGCAGCAAAAACATATTTGAAAATTCTTGTTAACAACCAGGGTTGGTTGAAAAGTTTATAAGCTGACCAATGTAACCAGATGAGTTTTATGTTTCTATATAGTCCTCCTTGTGGTCCACACACTTCTTCTATCGGTGCTTTATAGTATGTATCCCGTTAATCAAAAAAGTCATCGACAGAAGATATGACATCATATGAAATTTTCAGTCTATGAACTTTTCAGCAAACCCTCAAAGTAGAATCATTACAGTAAACCAATATTGCATGTTTTATTTCTCTAAAATCTTGTTAAAAAATTTAGTTTTGTCATGTCACAGAAATATATATAAATATACAGACATATATTGATATTCACATTTAACCGATTATGTGTATCCGATAGAAAGCTTTGTATTTTTTCTTAAATCACACCTCTAAACCTCTGGCAATGGAATCCTTTTGGTTGATGAAATCCTACACTGGTTACCAGATAAAATGTGTTTAAGCGTGAATTTTGTATTACTATGGGAATATATATATATATATATATATATATATATATATGTGTGTGTGTGTGTGTGTGCGTGTGTGTTTGTGTTTGTGTATGTGTGTATGTTTATATATATATGTGTGTGTGTGAGTGTGTGTATGTTTATATATATATATATTATACACGCGCGCGTATTTTTTCTTTCATACTTATATAAACACACACACACACACACACACACACACACATACATATATATATATATATATATATATAATTTTGATTAAAAACGACAGACAGTAAATTTTTTATAAATTATTCAGTATTACTTCACGTCAACAGTAAAAAAAAAAAAAATAATCTGAGATCGCTTCAAAATCGAAAGAAAAAAGATCCCATTCAATCAGATTCCTTATATCAGTCCTGACACGAGTATATTGAATATATTCGATATTATCTGATCCATTTTACAACGATAAACATTCAGATACTCCAAGTTTAAATATGTATGGGATTTTTTTCCATGCACACCAACCTTGAAGAACCCATTTGATAGAAAAAAATGTTTCTGAACAGTATTATAGGAGATGCTTTAAATAACTACTCCAATTGCGTAACGATTCAAATTCAATCTTGCGGAAAAAGCAATTTTTTCAAACAGTTTTGTAGAAACATGAAATACATACTCCGCGTGCGTATCGCTTGAAATTTAACTTTAACTCGACTTTTCACAACATGTAGAACAAAAAATTTACACAGTTTATAGATAATTTACAAGAACATTTACATATCAATTTTTATTTAGCAAGGGTCTTTAATAACTAGGTAAAAGTTAAAATGCTATCAAAACAAAAAAAAAAAAAAAATTAGAAACATTCGGAACATTTTATCTTCAAATCATTATCAAAGACGACCTTTTGATGGTTGGTTTGGTTTGTTGGGTTTTATGGCATATTAACCTCTGTAGGTTATTTAACGCCAAATCCATTTTTATGTAAATAATCTGTTCTATTCAAAACAATTCAGTTTAGCATAAGTACACAGTTTAATGGTCAAAAACATTTCCATTTCTAACTAATCAAGCAGTTGTATGTAACAATTCGATTAAGTGTAAATACAGTTTTAATGTCAAAAAACAGTTCTATTTCAAATAATTCAGTTAAGCATACGCACGCAGTTTAAATGTAAGTACGGTTTAATTGTAAAAGCCATTTCTATTTCAAACTATTCAGTTTTACTCAAACAATTCATTTTAGCATAAGTATGCTGTTAATTCTATTTAACCCATAGATAGGACCTATCAGGTGCTACCACTCCGGGCCAGAGTGGACCTGGGAGCAATGGCAATGAAGGGGTACTCTGCATTCCCCAAAGCTCCAGCATTGCTGGAACCTCACCATCAGATTGTTTAATGTCATATCCAGGAAACTCGTTAGGGGGGGTTCTTCTGCAGAGAAGCAGTCAGTGTATTCTACAGCCCCAGCTGACTGGACAAACGACCTTTTGAGTCTCTGTGTGTGTGTGTGTGTTTGTGTGTTAGAGAGAGAGAGAGAGAGAGAGAGAGAGAGAGACAGAGAGACAGAGAGAGAGAGAGAGAGGGAGAGAGGGAGGGGTCAAAATTTAGCGCTAAAAACGCCTCAAAATTGTTAAATCAATATTAAGAAAATGTAGAGCAACATGTTTACACATTACCAATAATGATAATTAGAGACGTAAAATTCGGAATATATATATATATATATATAATTCCATGAAATTTATACTGCAACCCCTGGGTTTCATAGAGTTTTTTTTACAAAACAACAATCATCAGGCAGTTAACTAAACGAAATGAATCGAAAGTCGAAAAAATACAATCAAAAACCGTTTGGATTTTTTTAGGAATCTTTACGTATGATTTTAAGTGTGTGAATGTGTGTGGGTGTGTGCGTGTGTTTGTGTTGGTTACAGTTGCGTATTATTGTGTGTGTATGTGTGGGTGGCATATAGTATACGTGTTTGTGAAGGTACAAACGCAGCACGTTGTTTTTACTGGATATAAAGCCGTCCGTGTATCTTATTTTTGCTACATTATTTTATTTCTGTATGTGTAGGTGACTATCACTAAGGAACAAAACATCATCATTGCATGTTGAGGGAAATGAATAAAGATTGGATTTGTAAGCGTATTTAAACGGTTATAGTATGGTAGACCAGAATCACCAGGGATATAAATAGGTAGGGATATACTGTATTACAATATAATATGGATTATTGTATAATGTTGGTATTATATTTAAGGAAGGGAATTGGGCAAGAATATTATAATGAATTGATGAAATGTTACGTAAATTTCATATATACTATAGTTATCTGTGATAGTACGTGCCTGATGAAAATAATGAAGGGGTTACGATAATAGTATTTTTAAGTACGATAATGATTATAACTGAAGAGCAAAGTGTTTTCATTATAGATTTAGGGTAATAGATTAAGGAAATAGATTGCGGGTTTGGGAGGTATGGGTAATATTTGGGCGGTTGAGATGTTATTTTTGATAGTTATATGTTTTGTGTTTATGTTATATGATTTATACGCTATTGTAGAAAATGATAGAGTGTACGTGGTTGATAAGATTAACGTAGGGTGTTGAGGCCTATTCTCAGTGCTCATAAAACTGTAAATATAACAGATAGCGTAGGCGTAAGGAGAAGAGTATCGGGATTAATGGTGGAAGATGGTTCATATAATGTGTGGTGGGTGTAATGGTCGGTGGAGGAAAATGGTATTTACAGTGCTTCAGGTGGGGTTTGTTGTCTTTTATTTTTTAAAATTTTTATTTGAAGTGTTAGATTGGTTATGTGTATGGGTCAAAGTGTGAGAGAAGTGTTTGTTCTCGTGCCCACATTTTGAAAGGATTCAGATTTTTTATTTAGTAGGGTGTTTTTTGATGGATAGATTATGATGGCTAATTTTTTGTGGAGGGAATGAAGGCATTTTGTTGTTTTGTTGTAGGCAGGTGCTTGTTTTAGAATCTCCCAGGTGAGTGTAGGAGAGATGTTTGTATCTTTTCGATGCTATATTTACGAGGATAAGGAGGTATTGGATGAGTAGTTTCTGTTTGTTAAAGAAAGTTTACGGTTGTAAATTCTCTGCTTTATGGTGCCCTTCGTTACACCGATGTAATGTTTGACGGACTTGTTTGTTTTTAACGTGGCTTTGTACATAACGTTTTTATACAAGTATTTTTCTAATCGGGGGCATGTGCTTTTGACCCTACTATTGGATTGATGGGATGGGGGTTGAACTGTTGGTGGATGCGATTTTTTTGTTGTGTTTATTATTATTTGGGATATGTTGCTTGTGCAACTGTAGCTAACCTTAATGCGGTTTTAATTAAAGATTTTGGCAAGGGGGCTATTATATGGGAAGTGCTTGCTGATTAAGTTTAGGAAGTCCCTATCTATGTTGGATGTTATGTATTTATTGTAAGGTGGGTTAAACCAAATAATATTCCTACTTCTGTGCTTAGATTTGTCTTTTGGAGGTATGAATTCTAGTGCTTTTCTGTAAACGCTGTGTTTTAATGCTTTGACATATATGTGTTTGATAGATTTTGAGATTTGTTTGGTAATTGAGGGTGGGAGTTTTGAAGAAGTGTGTATGTAGATTGGTGTGTCATTATGTTTTTGCAAGGTTCGTATGTGCCTTTACATAAGTTAAGTGTTACGTCCAAGGAATTTACTATTTTTAGATTTGTGTGTATGGTAATCTTAAATCCCAGCAGTTTCCGTGCGTTGGATATCCTTTTCCAATACCTGGGTAGCTTGGGTCCTTTGGGTTCCTAATGATGATTTGACCGTCGTCTCTGTATAGTCCCATATCGGTGTTGTTAACCATGTTTGATTGTTGGGAGAGAATTATGGCACCGACCAGCTTGCACACCTCCGCACTTATGAGCTCGTCCCAACTTCTCCAGCAGTGGCCTGCATGTCTGATTCGTCTAACTTGGATAGTTTTCATGATGGGTGGTAGGTGACCGTATAGCTGCTGCTTTGTGGGATGTTGCCGCTAGGATTTGTTCAATACTGCTCGTAGCATTCTTGTGTAGTGGCTGTCAAGCCTTTCTCCATCCGTTTAATTAGCGTCCATGTAGTGCATCCATATAGCAGTATCGACACAACTGCTGCTTGGAAGAAATTGCGTTTCATTTTATCGGTCAGGTCTGACTTCCATATGACCGATAGCCAATTGATAGCTGTCCATGCCTTTGCTAGTCGCGTGTCGATGCCTGTCTCGGTTGATGAGACACTGCTTCCTTGGTAGGTGAACTTGTCCACTAGTTTCAGAGAGCTACCGTTTAGTGTGGAAATGTCACCTGTCTGATTAAAGCACATATATTTCGTTTTGTGTGCATTGACATGGAGACCAATGCCTACAGCGGCTCGTTCCAAACTATGCAGTAAGGTTTCGGCTTTGGCGGTTGCATTTGTCAGAAGCGCTATGTCATCGGCGTAGTTGGCGTTGGTTATTTTTTTATGGGTTACCTTCTACTTCTTTTCTTTGTCAGCTTGAAACCGTTTTCTTTGATTATTGCAATCGATGTTCTAAGCACGTAGTCTAGACAGATGATAAAGTGGTATGGGGCTAGTGTATCTCCTTGCAGTACTCCTGCTACAATGTCGAAGTAGTCTGTGTCTCCATTAGGAGAACGTACTTTCACTTTGGTGTTTCTATAGAGAATCATTATGGTTGCGAGGCCGTATGCGGGTAGAATTTGCTCCATCTTCCCTCTGAGAATGGAATCAAAGGCCTTGGTAAAGTCGACAAATAATATTGTCACCTGATGAATTTTTGCCCGTACGCCTTCAAGAATTCTATGGATAGTCAATGTTTGTGGGGTCGTGGATCTATTTCCTCGGAAGCCATTTTGGTTCTTCCTAGGAATGTTGTCAATTTTGGGTTCTATGCAGTTG
Source organism: Sepioteuthis lessoniana (assembly GCA_963585895.1). Taxonomy (NCBI): domain Eukaryota; kingdom Metazoa; phylum Mollusca; class Cephalopoda; order Myopsida; family Loliginidae; genus Sepioteuthis; species Sepioteuthis lessoniana. Next base: position 46,850 of record CAUZXS010005812.1, on the reverse strand, counting down.
CGTTATTGGGCATTGTATATTTTGGCTGCTATGGATGTAAGTGTTATACCTCGGTAGTTCTTAGCAAATCCGAGATCGCCCTTTTTAGGGAAAAGGAGGATGCATCCCTTCATCCATCTGTCAATAGGAATTTGAGTATAAAGTGCAATACGTCGTTGAATTTTCTGGTCTTCCATACTTCTGGAGGAATTTCTTCAAGCCCTGCAGCTTTTCTGTTTTTAATTTTTCTAAGTACTGATTCGAGTTCCTCTAGAGTAAATGGTCCTAGATTGATGTCTAATTGCTTACTAATAATTATCGTCATTGGTTCATCTGTAACTTTCGATGGGTTTCTTAGTAGATTCTCGAAATGCTGTTTCCACAGTTTTATTCGCTCGTGTTGGTTGGTAGCTTTCAGTTTAGCTTTGGCAGTGCTCTTCCTTCTGCTCACTTTGTTTATTATTCGCCATGCTATCCTAGATTGCCTATCTTCCACTGAGTCTCTAATCTTATGAATCTGATTTTGTATGTATTCTGTCTGTTCTTTTAGGTATATGTTTGCTAATTCATTTTGTGCTTTTTTTTATTTTCAGGGCATTTGTGTTAGTTGGGTTCTTCTTATTGTATTTGGAGGCAGTTTTCACGTCTGCTCGTTTTTCTCTAACCGCTAACGTCTCCCATGGGACTCTCTATTTAGTTCTGTGTTTTGTTGGTATGTATTTCGCTGCTGCTTCTAGGTGGGCGTTGACGAAATTCTCATATTCGTCATTCGGAGTATGTGTTTCTGTCTTCTCCTGCAGTGCATCGAATTTGTTTTTTTAATGCTATCATATATTCATCTCTAATATCCTTGTTATTAAGAAGGGCTCACTCATAAAGTATGGTGTTCGGTATTCGTGTGGCATTCTTTCGTAGGCTCAGACGTATTTTTAGGCGTTTTAAGAAGGGGTCTGATTTTTATTATTAAGATTTAACTTAGTTAAAGTCCACGTCTATTTCTTTTTTTTAATTAATCAAAGTACATTTTTTTATGTTTTTTAGCATCCTTGTAGGCATTCTATTGTATGTTTACTTAGGTTCTTGCGTTTAAATAGTGTTACTTTCTTTGACCTGGTTGAATATTAACTTGGATTTACGGTAAAACTGCCTTTACATTTAAGACACAGATATTGTACAGCAGTGATTTTCTGACCAGTTTTTGACTCTTGTCTTTGGGTGGAACATGGACCTTTTTCCCTGGCTTGGTTTATCATGTTCTGTCTTGTGTCATCTTATGGACTTACATAGAAGTTGGTAGGGCTACTGCTTGGAATGGAGAGGGGAAGAGGAAGGTCATTTAGATATTCGTTCCTACCCTATCTTTTTTGGAGTGGTCCTTCTTTACTTAGGCTGAATATGCTGCACTATATGGGGGGTTGTAAATAATTCTACCCAAGTTTTAAAAAAGAGTTTCATGTACCAAAAGTGTTAGCTCCTTTGACCAGGTTCAATATCAATTTGGATTTACGGTAAAAAAAAAAAGAAAACAGAAAAGACACCAAACCCAACCTGAAACACCGTAAGTACCATGTTTCTCTACCAACCATCACACCCGCCACACAATATACATTTAATCTTTCTCAATTAACCCCAATACCCTTCTTAATACGCCTACACTATCTGTTATATTTGCATTTTTATGAGCATTTATGAGCATTCATCTTATCAACCACGTACACTCTATCATTTTCTACAATAGCGTATAAATCTTATAACATAAACACAAAACATATCATCATCATCATCATATCGCGCTGGTAGCACGGATATCCCTGACCCTCTCTCGCCACTCCTCCCTATCGTTCATCGCCCTAGGTAGGTCTTCAGGACAACATCCTGTATCCTCACATAGCTGCTGAATGTATGTTCGTGCTGGTCGTCCTGCTTTTGCGCGGCCATGTGTGGGGATCCATAAGAGTTCATCTCTTATGAGTTCGTCCCTACTTCTCCAACAGTGTCCTGCATGTCTGGTTCTTCTAACTTGAATAGTTTTCGTGATAGGGGGCAGGTGGCCGTACAGTTGGTGTCTTGTGGGGTGTTGCTGCCAGGACTTGTTCAGGATTGCACGCAGCATTCTTGTGTAATTGCCGTCTAGCTTCTTCTCCAGCCGTTTTGTTAGCGTCCATGTAGTGCAGCCATATAGCAGTATCGATGTGACCGCTGCCTGGAAGAAACTGCGTTTCGTTTTATCGGTTAGGTCTGATTTCCATATAATCGATAGTCTATTGATTGCTGTCCATGCTTTCGTTAACCTCGTTTCGATGTCCTTTTCGGTTGATTCGACGCTGCTTCCTAGGTAAGTGAATTTGTGTACTAGTTTAAGAGGGGTTCCTTTTAGAGTGGAGATGTCCCCCGTTTGGTTATAGCACATATATTCCGTTTTGTGTGCATTAACACAGAGGCCTATGCTTGCTGCTGCTCGTTCCAAACTATGCAGAAGTGTTTCGGCTTGGTCAGGTGTATTTGCCAGTATCGCTATGTCATCGGCGTAGTCGGCGTCGGTAATTGTTGTTGCGGGGTACCTTCTGCTTCTTTTCTTCGTCAGTTCGAAGCCATTCTCTTTGATTTTGTCAATCGATGTTCTAAGTACGTAGTCTAGACAAATGATAAAGAGGTACGGAGCCAGCGTGTCCCCTTGTAGTACTCCTGCTACAATGTCAAAGTATTCTGTGTCTCCATCCGGTGATCGTACTTTTACTTTAGTGTTTCTATAGAACATCAAAAATAACATCTCAACCACCCAAATATTACCCATACCTCCCAAACCCGCAATCTATTTCCTTAATCTATTACCCTAAATCTATAATGAAAACACTTTGCTCTTCAGTTATAATCATTATCGTACATAAAAATACTATTATCGTAACCCCTTCATTATTTTTTTTACGCACCAACTATCACAGACATCTATTGTATATATAATATTTACGCAACATTTCATCAATTTATTCTCTTCCTTAAATATAATACCAACATTTTACAATAATCCATATTATATTGTAATACGGTATATCCCTACCTATTTATATCCCTGGTGATTCTGGTCTACCATATCATAATCGTTTAAATATGCTAACAAATCCAATCTTTATTCATTTCCCTCAACATGCAATGACGATGTTTTGTTCCTTAGTGATAGTCACCTACACATACAGAAATAAAATAATGTAGCAAAAATAAGATACACCGACGGCTTTATATCCTGTAAAAACAACGTGCTGTGTTTGTACCATCACAATTACATACACTACATGCCACGCACACATACACACACGATAATTGGCGACTATAACCCACACAAACACACTCACACACCCACACACACTCACACACTTATAATCACACTTAAAGTTTCCTACAAATCCCAACGGTTTTTGACTATATTTTTTCGACTCTCGATTCATTTCGTTAACTGCCTGATGATTGTTGTTTTGTAAAAACTTCATGAAACCCGGGGGTTGCAGTCTAAATTCAATGGAATTAAATATATGAATCTAATATATATATATTTATTATTAATATATAATAGCTCTATCCTAGATATTGAGCACTCTCCATATTATATTGCACTTGGTTCGACACAAACCTACAAATTGGTTTAGTGACAACGAACACTATGTATATATATATATATATATGTCTGGTTCCATGATTAATCATGTTTAACTAACAGAATCATTTTCAGTTTAGTTATATATCGATCGGTAATTCACGAACATAGGAAAATGCGAAAAAAGTGAAAAACTGATTAAATCTGACCTATGAATGACTATGGTAAATTAGATATTAATTCCCCAAATTTTCATGACATTTTCATCAAAGAGTTTCAAAAGTGGAAAACTCATCAAATATGACCGATGAATGACTACTGTAAATTAGATATTATTTCTCCAAATCTTCATGAGATTTTCATCGGGAGATTCAAAAGTAGAAATCTCATCTAATCTGACCGATTAATGACTACCGTAAATTAAGTAATTAATTCCCCCAATCTTCATGACATTTTCACCTGAGTTTCAAAATTGGAAAATATGAACTAAATTTGTTTTGATGAATCTTACACTCTATCAACCAGTTTTTTGCCAAAAAAAAAAAAAGAAAATTCTGAGGCTTTTACCTTATTTGATTCAACATGACTTTTTTCCGTTGTCTTACTTTTATCTGATTCACTATGACTTTTTTCTGCCAGCAAAAATCAAAACCGTGTTCGCCATTCAGAAACTATAAGAAATATGGAACAGTTCCAGACAAACTATCTGAAGACAGTGTCAGTTAAAGACTTTCAGCATGGTCTTCATGAATGAAAACAACATTTTGGTCAGGGATATATTTTGAAGAAGATAATTTTGACTTGTAATTAAGAAAACAAAATCAGTTTCGTTACTTTCTAGAATGAAGTCATGTATAGAGAACAATGTTATGTTTTTTGATTCTTATTTCTGCATTCATCTGTCCGTAACTTACTTCGCGAATTAGTGTGTAGTATCTGTTTTTCCTTCCGAAAATTAAAGCGTCACCGTGCGGCGTGTCTTCTGGGGAGCGAAATATAATACCTGTACCCGTAAAAATCTAATTAAAGGTGTTAATAAACATTAATGTAAAAAACAAAAATTAAAGTGATATTTTTATATATTTTATATTTATACGACAAAAGTTTTGCAATATTTTTGTACTTGCTAGTTTGTGGTGCGTATATCATGCGTCTGAAGCAGTTCAAGCCGTTGAAACGTACTCGCTGTAGTTGGTGAGCTTACACGTTGTACACTGATTCACTCCGTGTGTGATTTAAAAGCCTTAAAGATGAGCGTGCAACCTAATGTAATTTGTTGTGTAAAATGTGAAGCCGAAGCTGATTACAGTACAGTAAGAAAGTAAAAAAATGGAAATAAAGAAATTTCACTTAGGTTACAAGAAGATCGACGATCAGGCCGGCTTAAGTAGACCTGAAACGTGGATTCAGAGGCCGTACTCCAACTCATACAAACAATTCGAGTGAACAGTATTCGGAGAGTACCACTCGAGCTCACAGATCTATTTGGTTCGTCTCCTTCATGATCTCGGCAAAAGCATTCTAAGCTGCTGAATTGAGCCTCACGTTACGAAAATATGGCAAAACTTTTGACTCACCCTAGTAAGTCATAAACCAAATAAGGAAGATATGTAATTGATCAGCACTGATTAGGCCAAGAGAAATAATGTTACAGGTTTATAGCAAACAACTTTAAGAGAACAAAGTCTTTTAATATGCCATTTAATGCATTTTTAGGTTTATCTGAGTTTCATTTCTTTATACATTCAATGTAATAAAGCTAAACAACACCAGGTTTGTAAGGTTGTGTGACGTCTTGGAATTGCTATGACAACCGATGGCAAAATTGGGATACTTTAAACGACATGCGTCCCCGGCTTAAATGCTATTTTCTTGTGAGTAGCTGAAAATAGAGCCAGAGTACGTGTGTGTGTGTGTGTGTGTGTGTGTGTGTGTGTGTGTGTGTGTTGGTTTGAAAGCTACAAGCCAACAAGAGCATAATGAATAATTACAGTGTAAGTTTTTGGTAATATATATATATATATATATATATATATATACATGTCCAAAGAAGATAAGTTGGGAATGATTCAATTTGAGAATATATAAGCGGATTCTTATAAATTTCTAGGAGTGTTCAATGTATGATTACTAAAATATAAATTTATAAATTCCATACAGAGCAAATTCATATGATTGGAAAAAAACTTAACAAACCGTCATTTGGCTATTATAAATTTATTTCACTTGGCCACTTCATCGGAGAAACCAACCTCTTCTGATAGCCATCACACAATGGAGAGAAAAAAGCATAAAAACTATAAAAACGTTTTTTCAAAAGAAAAAGAAAAAAATAAAGATTGGGTGACCATAAGATATGGACAGGAAACTGGTGTCAAAACCGAATGTAATGTCATCGTTTGATGTCATGCATCTGAAAAATTTCAACACGACGCACAAAACCTTCGTCAGCTACAATCTAGTTAATAAAGTAACCTATTTTATTTTACGAAAAAATCTCTCTATATATATCTTTTATTTATTTATAAAGGAAAACGTGGCAATAAACACGATAACTATTATCAAACTTATGTTGTTTAGTTAAAATATCTTTTAGGTTTTATTTGATTTCAAGTTTAGATTAAAATTTAGCCTTTAATTAATTTCTCAATATCTTAATATATTCTGTTTCTCTCAGAAAGTTTTCTTTTCTTAGCCAGGTCCAGGTTTAGTCGTGTGATATGTTGTTTATTAGTCGTTTAATATTATTATTATTATTACATTACCAATAATATCTATCCAGATATCATTAATTTTATCCAGCTATTGTTATCAGTATCAATTTTTCTATTATTGACACTTTTCATATGAGTTTCAATCTATTTTTATGGCGGCATTTAAAAATTAGTTCATTATGTTTATTCAATAGTTGGTAAGTAAATTTAGATATAATGATGCGTATTTTTTTCTCCAGGCAAAGGTTACATCTACTCTTGAACTTTCCTGGAGTTGAATATTTTTTGGCAAACACTCTAACCATCATGCTAATATCCGGTCGAAAGTAAAGTTGGTGAACTTAGTCGAGGTTAACACGAAGGCTTACTTTTCAATAGCTACTTCACCGAGGTGTAGTGGAGGGTGGTACTCCATTCCCTGGATTGCTCCACTTTACTATTGATCATAACCCTATAATGCTGAGTATTAAACAAGGTGGCATCAAGTACCATTTTTGAGTCTTTAGTATAACTCGATCGGGGATTGAACCCCAGTCTCCCGGACCATTGGCAAACACTCTATTCATTAAGTTTTATGCATTGATTTAACTACTTAATGATTTAGAGGAACAAATTTGAAATAATGTTCTCGAACACCTGTGAATCGAAGTTTAATTCTTATTCCCAAGTGAACAACAATCCCTGACGGCCATAAATTTATCAGTCTTGAAATAAATATGTTATGATGGCCTAAGGCCTAAGCCGATCTGGATTAATTTTTGTCACCAACATTTATATTATATCCTCTTCTTCATTATATATATATATATATAGAGAGAGAGAGAGAAACATAGATCTGTGCAGTAGCTTATCCCTCTCATCATTTTCGCCACAACTGAAACACATTACCGACTCTCTAATTGTACACTCACCCACTCGTAAAACGTTCAGCGTCTATCGATAATTGCAAATACAATTTTTTTCGCATAGAGGAATTCAATTACACTTAACTACTTTCATTTCAGTCGCCATTTTGTTAATCTTGCCGCTGGGCTGTAAGAAAGCAAAATGAATTATGAATTGCTGGCTGTAAGATTCAACATCTACTGCGATACCATCAACACCCACCTCTGACATTGTGAGCAAACGTAATAAGATAGACGGCATTACTTTCATCTTACGACGCGTCATGCAGGATTTTCATCATGGCTGGGGAAAATTCCGAGCCAATGTTAGTGACGCTGTGGAAAGTGATATATATATATATATATATATATATATATATTGTATTGGGAAAAATAGACTGCGAAGAAGTCTATTTTTCATTATTGCCCCAATTTTTTAAGAAATTCCAATGGATTAGACACACATATAAGAAGAGATTATTTTTCCTTGATAATTGTTGTCAAAGTTCCTTAAGCTAATGCAATATTTCATAATTTTATACAAAGAAAATTCTCTGAAAATTTCTGCTTCTTTGATATTTCTGATAATTTTCTTTTGAGAATGATAAAAGATGGTTCGGTTTTCCACTCTCTGATTTTTGTTCAATATATACGTGGTGCCTTCAATAAATTTCCTGACTTTTTTGGTACAGGCATCTAAAATTGTTGTAAATTCTTGAAAATTCACTATGTTATTGCTATTACATCATATGAGATGACTGACTAATTTTTATGATTTCAGGTTCAAATCAACAACTACAGCAGGAATTAGAATACAACCTACTACAGCCTGATTGTCACAGCTGGTGAAATTCAAAAATGCAATCTAGACGAGAGGACACTTTAGAAGAATGATATGCAATAAAATTCTGTTTTAAAATTGGAAAACGTGCCAGAGAAACGTATGGAATGCTTCAGACTGCTTTTGGGCCATCTTGTATGAAGCGAGCATCAGTTTTTGTGTGGCATAAGAGATTCAAGGAAGGCAGGGAGTCTGTGAGGGATGATGAGAGGTGTGGGAGGAGTAAGGAAGTCAATAGACAAGAGTTGATTGGCCAAAGGGTTGGGGTTAGGGTTAGTATGTTGAGATTTTAAGGGAGTTCAGGAAGAGATTCCTAGGGAAGAGGCCAGCACTTTTCAAATCGGGTCAGTGGCATTACCACTAGGACAACACCAGTCCACAACTCCACCCTTGTCACAGACTATTTAACCAACATGGGCATCAAGACAGTTCGTCAGCCTCCCTATATTCCAGACCTTGCTCCCTGTGACTTTTGTTTATTCCCTAAGCTCAGAGGCTGTCGTTATGAGACAATTGAGGAGATGAAAGAGGCTGTAACGAAGGTCATTGACACGCTCACTCAAGAGGACTTTTATGGGGCCTTTTGGAAGTTGTTTGAACGGTAAAACAAGTGCATTGCAGCCGGCGGAGATTACTTGGAAGGGGACTAGAGTTTCATGTGTGTACTATCAATAAAAGTGCTCATACGAAAAAAGTCTGGAAACTTATTTAATGATCCTCGGATATATATATATATATATATATATATATATATATATATATATCATCACCATGTCGTGCCGCTAGCACGGATATCCCTGACCCTCTCTCGTCACTTCTCCCTATCATTCATCGCCTCTTGCATGTCTTCAGGGCTACATCCCGTATCCTCACATAGCTTCTGAATGTGTGTTCGAGCTGGTCATCCTGCTTTTGCCCGGCCATATGTTGGGGTCCATAGGAGTACATCACTTAAAATCTCCTTTTGGAGGTGCCCGTGGTGTAGTCGTTATCGTCGTAGGAAATGCACACGGTGACACGAGTTCAAATCCTGGACGAGACTGATTGCATTTCACATAGCACTAATACCCTTGGGGAAGGTATGAATCCAATTATTCTCCCTCCAGCTATGGGTAAATAGTAGGACAAACTAGGTTCTTCAGCCTTGGTTAGGCAACTAGTCTAGGAGAAGGAAAACTTGACCTTGTGTCATATCCTGCCCGAGCGGAGGGGTTGGTAAATAGTATCACTTAAAATCTGCTCCCTGCTTCTCCAGCAGTGTCCTGCATGCGTCTGTTTGTCTTTGTGTGAGTTTGTGTGTCTGTGTCTGTGTACGATAGATACATAGATTGATTTCAAAGTTATCGTATATCCTTTTTTAATGTGAAAGTAAATAACATTTCATATCTGATGATGATTTCCGTATCATATATTATCCTATTAACTGCCATTTCTTGAATTTCCCAATGTCCATCTCATGAGAAGAAAATATCATCACCTTGATAATCATTTTTCTTCATTTTCGTGTTTGAATCTTTCTTATTTAGATCAATGTCTTCTGATTCTTACCATTTTACCATCGCATTCTTACCGATTTCTTTCATTTCATATTTTAATTGTCTCTTTTTGGTATTTTTGCTTTTTTGAAATTTTTATTGGGACATTCCGATGAGAGGAAGTTAATAATTTCAGAGTTCTTTATTAAATCATACAAAAATATATCCGACGATGGTTGCACAGAGCTCCTTTGATATTTGGAGACGCCCAATGTTAAATGTTTATCGTAGGAAATGGTCACGGCAACTCGAGTTCAAATCGTGTTAATGACCTCGGGACAAGTATATTTTCAGCTATTCTACCCACCAGCTTTGTTTGAATAGCAAGTGGGACAGACTGAGCTCTATAACCTTGGTATGGCAACCGGTCTAGGAAAAGAACTCAAAATTCAAATTTGGTATACCAAAAAATTTATTTTGTGTTGCATTCTATACGTGGAGGAGAGGTGAGGTAAATACATGTTTCCAGTATATAGAATTTTATTGAAGACAATAGTTTTAATATTTCTTTTTATTTCCCGAATGTTGTTCGTTATAGCGGTTGTTATCAAATTATATCACCCCACAGTTCATGATTTTAGAAAAGTTAACATTGCCATTCAGAGCACCAGGCGCTTATGGTAGAAATTTACTGCTAGTTTTCTGGGAAAAGCCAAAATGAAAACCATTCTTATGAAAATACATGTTACTTGACAAAGAAAAAGGAACTGAATGAGGTGAAATATATTTCGTTAGGGTTTTTTAACAGATATTTACTGAATCAAGCAACTCTCAAAATATCCTCTCTTTCAATTTTGAAGTATCTAACAAAACAGTAAATGATGCATTTGAAGTAGAACTTATTAATCATTGCTGAACGCATCAAAATAAATTAAAGCAAAAGTAAAAAAAAACAAAAAAACAATCCAGTGGTGACAGTAGTGAAAAATACAAACGCACCTTTTGTTCCACGTTAGAAATACAAATAAAATTAATCAGATGGATTCGAAAATAGAAATCAAATTAACTGACTTTGAAATTTTCAGATTCTGATAAAGAAATCAGGTTAAAAAATTTGTCAGCCAAAAAATGGAAATGTCAAATAATAATGTTAATAGCCATGGCTATAAACTAGACAGAGCATAAAAGACAGAGAGAAACTGAATAAATACAAAGACTGTGAACAAGAACTGCATCATTATGAAATATGCACTTGGAGAGTTCTTGAATAGTCGAAATGATTAATACAAAAAAAACCCCCAGAAGTATCATTGATCTTAGTCCGAATAGAGACATTCTCGAAGTTAGCAAGAATATTGAGGAGAATGTCACTTGATTCCCTATAATGACCACTAAGAATAAATATAAATATTTCAAGAATAAAAGGACCTGTTAATCATTGGAAAATGTCCAATGGTCGTTCAAGAGAAGATTAAAAGAAAAGGAAATTTAAAAGATGAATCTTTCCAGTTGTATGAAGAGAAAGTATTTAAAGGGAAACGTTTACCTTGACCCGTTTCAGAATATACCGGAGAAATCTTACAACATACACACACACACACACACACACACACACACACACACACATATATATATATATATATATATATATATTGAAAGTTATCATAACTCCTTTCAACGTGCACAACACAAAAGATTTCTTCACGCATCTTTGCCGTAAGAGAATCGCTTCGTTGTTGAATACACGTACGTCAAAGACTTAGTGCACAGATTTCGTGACTGGATTAAATTGATCGGAGGTGACATTATTTTCTTCCGCAGAAACCTTGTTCGCATTGTGTGTGCTAATTGTCAGATTACTTTCTCTCGAATAGAAGGTCCTGTTTAAAGAATAAAAGATATAGCACGACTCATCACTGAACTGACATGATAGAAATAGAATATATTTCATTTTTGTCTCTCTATTTTTTCCTCTTCTTTTTAAAAAATCTTTTTTTGGGTTTTAGTAAAATGTCTTTTTTTAATCCCTTTCTTTTTTTCTTTCTGTATTTCTTTATTATACCCCTTTCTTTCTTTCTTTCAATATTATCGCTGCCTTTAGCACTTTCCACGCCTTCATGTGGTTTATCATCCGGAAGAAGAAAAGCTTACTTATTCGCGCATGCTCACACGACTTAATTCTTGTCTTCACAACATCAACTCTTTGTAATCTTATTATTCATCGCTTTCACAAAATCTCTACACGAAAATCTACTTACACTTCGACTTAGCGACATAGATACATGAACTAATGATATCTCCCCCACCATCTATTACTACTTATTTACCCACACATCATTCGATCGATGTGTTTCAGCCTGCTTCTCTCAGTAGTGGTTGAGACGGTAGTGATCTTGTCGTCTGTGAAAATTATAAAATACGAGCTTAAGATTTCGAAAACAGGTTCTATACATCTGTCTTCTTTTTCTCCTCTCTTTCCTCCTCTCCCTCTCTCTCTTAATCTATCTATCTATCTATCTATCATTTCATGCTTTTCTATCACCATATCTTCATAATAATTTCTGCATTAATTGGTTCATACAGTATGCGATCAGCTACGATCAAAGTTTCGATCGGTGCTGAGAGTACGTTCGCTGTTGAAATATTTTTAAGACTGGTGTAATTACTACACAAAGAGCTTTTCGTGCTCATTTCATGTTACATCAGAATGATACTGCTCCGGATAGAATATTCAAACCATAACAGTATCGATTTTGTATACGGAAAAGCATCATTCCAATGTAATATGAAATGAACACAAAATGTACTCTGTATTGTAATTATTGATTCATCAGTCCTAAAACAAATTTTTTAACTGCAAACCTCTGCACCAGTTTAAGACATCATCGTAACTGGCCGTATTCGAAAAAAAAAAGCTACAACATTAAGATGGAGCTTCTATTATCACTTGCTTTAGTTAATTCGTGTAAGACAGGTGACATTTAAAAAAATGTTCATATGTCTGTTGCACAAAGTAGATCTATCTATTTATCTTTCCATCTATCTCAGCCTTTTTCTATCTATCTATCTATCTTAATCAATCAATCAGTTATTTTTAGAGAGTATTTAAGCTTTTCTTCACATAAAGGATAAATTGCTCTCTCAAGACATTGACAGTAATTCTGCTTTGTGCGAGGTGGTTCACAGTTATTGCCACGTGCCTGGTAAACCTCGTTGGATAAATCATTTTCTCATAAAGATTTTCTGTCGCCATTATTTCATCGACTGATACGTCAATAAACTTGCTTCAATGTCTATATTGATTTTTCATTGACGATAAGCTTTTTTCATTCCCTATCCATATATATATATATATATATATATATAATGCTCTCATGATGATTTTCATACTAAGTTATATCCAAGTTTATGAACATATGATTGTGTATGATCGAATGTTTTCTAAGCTTAAAATTCCTTCCTTTAATTTCTGTCAGCAAACTATCTGCGTATATATATATATACATGTGTGTGTGTGTGTGTGTGAATTGAGAGAGAGAGAGAGAGAGAGAGAGAGAGAGAGAGAGAGAGAGGGAGAAGTAGATGTATATTTGTATCAGTATAGAAATCTAATTATATTCGTGTACATTCCCGCATGCGGGATTAAGTGTCGAGAATTCTTCCTGGGGTAGGAATTATTGAAAAAATGCCCATTATTACTTAGAAGATATTCCAATATTTGGATATTTATGTCTCTTGCTAACAGATTATACAAGAACATAAATATTATAAGTGTAAAATGAAGAGGAAGTTCCATTTTACTCATCTATTTCGGGTTTCAGCTATAAAACTCATAAACTTTATTGTTTCCGGCCCTCGGCCAGTCAATATGAATCCTATATGAAAGTACTTGTAAAATTTTCTGAAATGTTTGTTTTCGCTCACATTAATTACAGAACTAATTAAAAACTTTCTTGTGAATTTAAATTAACATTTTCAGTGGGTGGTAAATAATTAGAACGAGAAGGAAATAATCTTTTCAGTTTGTCAACATAAAGCGTCTTGAACAATTTTCCAAAAATCAGACGCTCTGAATACCGGCAAAAAAATTGCTCGGAGCTATCTGTTTGCCCGGGTGACTTACCTAATGAAAAGAAGTAATTCTTTGCGAAAACAGCAAACCTTTGTTCATACTAAACGACTCACATATGTGCGGCTCCTGGCATATACATAATAACATTTAAACTCTTTCGAATGGAAGAAATAATTTAAGTTTAAGAGTCGTTGAGAAGCTTATTGAAACTATTGTATTGGATAAAAAAGACATATATTCCGTCTTTTATACACACACACACACGCACGTACACACAGACACACACACAATATATATATATATATCATTTAGACATGTGTGATTAAAAACAACTGAATTTTATGCTTTTTGCGATCGTTTCTCGTTTTTCTCTTGCTTTCGCACTATTTTCTTTATGCTGGGGCTCATTTGACATACAGGGGCCCGACTATATTTTTCGGACACTTTGAAAAAAGTACTTCAAGGTGGTCACTAGTGCCAAAGACTTTTGAGATTGTAAGTACGTAGTTGAGGAGTGAAAATCCACTACTAGTGTAGTCATTTTTTTTAGTTTGGCTTTGATAATTTTAGTTTTTTGTGCTTTTTGCGAAAACTTGCGCGACACTATTTTTCGGACATGACAAAAAATCCTATTTTATTAAAAGCTATGTTTATGGATATGTTGCTGTATGCAAATTTTCTGCTTGTACACTGTTCTGGGGCACTGGAGCCCCTACTACTATGTTAACATAGGACAATCTAACAGCATAAATAGTCCAGACATTTCTTGGCAAAACAATTAAGTTTAATGAGGTAAATGCATTCAAAAGAAGTCGTTTGTTTGGCACGGAAGAAGCGGGAAGATGGCCTCAGCATCAGAAGGATCGCCATGGATTTGAAGCTGTCGAAATCAACGGTCGAATACATGCTGAAGACAAACTCCGAGCGGAAAAAGAAGAGAGGTCGGAAAAGATCAATTGGCAAGAGGACTGAAAGGAGAATGAAGAGGACTGTGACACGGCTTTTGACATCTGAAGAAAAAGTTACAGCAAGAAAAGTGAAGGAGAAATGTGAATTGGATGTAAACGTCCGAAAGTACAAAGAACGCTGCATATGATTGGTGTGAAGTATGCAAAGGCTAAGAAAAAAATTACACTAACAAAGAAACACAAAGAACAAGACTGGAGTGTGCTAAAAGGTGGTTAACAAAGCATGTTGACTTTAAGAAGGTTATATTTACTGATGAGAAGCATTTCAAGTTTGATGGGCCCGATGGATGGTGTACTTGGTCGAGAAGGGGTGAGCCTGTTGTACTGAACAAACGACAAATGGGAGGAGGAGGAGTTATGGTTTGGGGTATGATCTTTTCTAATGGAAATATATGGTTGGAGTGGCTGAAAGGACGACAGAACAGCGAAAGCTACAAACAGTTGCTGGACGAGAAAGCCCTACCAAGGATAAGAAGAGAGATGGGGAATGAGTTCATTCTACAGCAAGACAATTGCAGCATCCATGTGTCAAAACTCACGAAAGAATGAATGGCTAAAGTGAATATGACTACTTTGGAATAGCCTGCAAGAAGCCCAGATCTAAATTTAATAGAAAATGTTTGGGAAATGCTTGCGCAACTTGTCTATGATGGACCTGAAATAACGAAAGAGGCTCAACTATGGGAACGATTACTAGGAGCCAAAAACCAACTAATAGAAACACGTAGAGATGTTATTGTGCATATGTTTGATTATTATGAAGAGATATTGATAAAAGTTATTGAGAAGAAAGGTGATATTACAGACTATTAACAGTTTTTCAACGATGTCCGAAAAATAATGTCGCCCGTGTTTTGTAAAAAATGATGAAAATTAAATATTTTTCCTTACCTAATCGATTTTCCTCCATTTTTATTACAGGTATTGTCTTTATATGTTTATGCTATTCTATTGAAGGAATTTCGCCACTCTATGGTACTCGGAAAGTCGAATACTAAAGTGTCCGAAAAATATTGTCGGGTCTCTGTATATATATATATATATAGTTTTCTATATCTAACAATAAAGTGTAGAAGTAAGGATTGTAGAGTATGAATATCTAAGTTATGATACTGGCGATAGGCAGTTTTTTTGAGCATCACACAGGCAATAAACTAATAGTAACTTTGCCCCTTTAACTCAGTGTCGACGCTATCCAAGCATATATGTATATATATATATATATATATATAATGCCAGATGCAAGCACACACAGAGACAGTAACACACACACACACACACACACACATATATATATATATATATATATGTATAAGTGTGCGATCACGTTCATGTGTGTGTTGTTTATGTAGGTTGTAGAGTTAGGCTGCGTGTTCCAAGTCACATCTGATTAACTCAATATAGCTAAGCAAATCGTTTTCAGTGATTTTTCTGATATCTTAATTCCAGTCATCTTTTCAAATGCTAAAGGCCAACTTATTGAATTGTAAGAGAAGGAAGATTTCTTTGACAGGTCACGTAAAGTACGTGACTGGAGAAAAATTATATGCACCTGTGTCTTAAGGTAAACAAAACAGTGGAAATGCCACGTTAATTGTGTGCGTGGCATACCAGAAGGAAGTGTGATTAGGAGGATTGCGTGTGCGTCCGGAAAATTATATAATCCCTGAAGATTTTCGAAGCGTGGTGAGAACGGATGAGAACGAAGGAGCCGACAGAGAGACATACCGCTCAGGGCGCTGGCCTTGAGCCAGACGCCCCAGGGTTGAGAGGTAGAGAAAGGTTTGAATTGTACGAGACTCGCTAAAATGAGGAAGTTAATATGATTAAATGCCTCGTGATAATCCAAAGAAAAATAAACAGGCTCTAGAAAGAAGAAATGGGTAAAAACACGCTCACTGAGGTCAAAAGCAGATAAGATATCAAAGGAAAGAAGAAGGGGTTCCTTGTGAAGGCTCTGAAGTTGAAAAAGATATAAAAGCTGAGATAATTAGATGTTTTGAGTTAACCCGGTACCAGTCTCGGGAAAGAAGACCTAAGTAGAAGCGGAAATGATTAAATTTTTTAAGTTGTCCCTCTACAAGTCTCATGAAAGCAAAACGAATAAGAAGCAGTTCACTATAGATTCTGTATCTCCCTATGTGTGTATAGCTTAGCCGTCCCTCCACCTTCTCCTTCACGCCCATATTTTGTACATTTGTAATAAAAGAAAAAGAAAAAAAGCAGATTATATTTTATAAATAAGAGTTGTTGCCTGTTTCTCTCTGTATACAATAAACTGTTAATCATTCTTCTCACGGTCAAACGGTTTTGATCATTTTCGCATTCATTTTTTTCTATTGCTTCGTTAATAATTGATATTTTCCCGAGGTACCGGTATATTTAAGTTGCAGAGACACGGAATGCAGCGATAGATGACAATCAATTTCTTGCTTATGTGATCATCAGACCAAGTCTTGATTTGACGATCAGCAAAACTAAGAAACAAATCATCACTAAAAGCGCTTTGATTCTGTGTCTATGCTATCTTAACATGTATATATAGATATATAGGTGTGTTTGTGTGAGTGTGTGTGTGTATGTGTGTGTGTGTGTCTAGTAGAGTTAAGCAGTTTGTTCAAAATTACATCTGATTCACTCAATAAAACTGATCATTGCTTTTTATTCGAGTTGTATTAATTTTTCTGGGAGGGTATAAAAAGAAAGAAAGTGGAACAAAAAGAAAAGTAACAAACAACATTATTTTTAAATATTGACGCATTTTCTTCGGCTAATGTTTTCTCAGTTGGTCAAAAGTTTTTATCTGAATATGATATATATAAATGCATGCAAATCTCAACATATTTTATCTGATTAAAGCTTTTTAGTAATTTTTGTTAACCTTTAATTTTGAAAGATAATTTTGCGGGTATTTTCTTCTCGCAGGTGATCCAAAATCTAATTTTTTTTCCAACTGACCACTGCAGTTTAAAATCAGCCATTTGCATTCGGTGTGTTTGAGAAATTTAGACCATAAAAGCCTTGGCTTGCTTTTCGATCTAAAAGTCAACTGAAAAAAAGTGTTGGTAGGACCAATCATAAAATCGATCAAAATAATGTTCCACGATTTAATATCAAGTCTATCTCGAGCCAACTTGACCGATCGAAGACGAATTTACCCAGTGCTTTAATTTGAAGGTCAACCACAAAATAGATTTCAGCTTTTTTAAGTGGTGGGGGGCATAAGTCGCTATCTTCCTTGAAACATGTAGTAATTAGACCTCTTGATTTGAGTGAAAAAGAAAACAGAAATTGAAGTAAAATTAAAAAACATTTTGCCACGTCAAATTTTTTTCTTGGATAAATTTTTCTGACTTCAAATGTCATATCAGATTGACTGATTGATTTTAACGGCGTGTAAACTTGTCTGGTGTTATTTCATGTGTAGAGTTTAGGCAATTGCGTACATTGTACGTTTTTTATTTACTGTTTTGTGCAGTTTCTTAAGTTTTTTCACTCGTTTATATGAATATGCTTATCTAATAGAAATAATTTGCAAACAGATCTGTTTAAACAACTGCTGGGTCCTGCAAGTAATGGCAATAAAAAGGTACCTCACACTCACCAGAGCTCCAGGAATTCAGATGAAGTCTGATATCATACAAAGGACACCTTTTTTGGAAGGATCTTATCTTTCTACAAGTAGATACAATCAGCGTATTGTAAAGCCCGCCGACAGAGCGATGTCATATCAAAATAGAAGTGTATCGTATGGTAGCGAATCGGTAGTTGAAAATCAGTAAATAAAAAGGTTCAGCTAAAATTATTTTAGCAAAAATAACGCAATGATATCAAAATACCTAAGGGTGGACAGTCGTTATGAATAATACATTTTTTGACGATTGCCGAACACTTCTCTCTATCTTTGTCTGTTTCTCTCTCTCTCTCTCTCTCTCTCTCTATATATATATATATATATATATATATATATATATATATATATATATATATCTAAAAAAAAAAGAAAGAAAGAAAAAATCAAAAAGAAAAGCAGATCAAATAATCAAGAATAAGTTGTGTCTTTGAAAGCAGGCAAAATCATTTTGTAACTGGGTAGAACTTGATGTTCATAATTAATTAAGTAGCCGGAGATTAGTAGGATTATATTTTTTCTTTAATATTCATTAATAAGAGATTATAATTTTCCTAGATGTGATCGTCAATGCAGATGCTTTATATAAAGTTATTTATTAAGAAGACTTTTTTTTAGTGGGGGTGTAGGAAAACGGTATATTGAAATATTTTTGAAGTAGTTTAATTACTACTCGCCGGATCCTTGAAAATTTTCGGGATGAAAATAACCACGAATTGCTATTTAAGCAAGAAGCGATGATTTGTGTGTGATCAAGCATTGTGTTCAACTGTGATGAAATTGATGAGTGCAAACTTCCTTTATCCTCACTAAGTAGCATAGTAAACGTAAATCATAAATTGCATCTTGTTTTCCTGCAAATCTAATGAACTCCGTGGATCTGAGGATGTTATTGTATATTTTTGTATTATTTACTGTAAAGGCGACGATAGGATTTATAAGTAATATAATTACCAGTCATTCTTTCTTGCTTCAATTGCTCCTCTTGTTTTATTTTGTTTGTTTGCTTTTTTCTTTTTTTTTTCGTACCTCAGAATTTCCACGGGTCCTGATAGTTGTACTTATCACCGTATATACTCGAATAATAAACGACTTGTGAAATAAACAACCCCTAATTTATAACCGCAAAAATGTGTTTTTATCAGCAAAATTAGGCCCAGAAACAAAGTAAGCTTTGAAGTTTGAGAATATCTCACTTGATCGAGGAAAGTGGGGGAAAGAGTATTCTATTTGACTTGGAGAATAAGATGTAAAAGGAATATCTCACTTTTCATGTTCCATTCACAACCACACTTACAGCTCCAGACAGAAGCGGAAGTTTTAGGGATTTTTTTTCCAGATATTTGACGTAATCTGAGGAAGATTAAACAGCGAAATGGTCAAAATATAACTGTCATAATTACTTGGGAAGGTAACTGTCATAAATTCGGCACTAGACTTCAATCAAATTGTTATCTCCAGAGAGAGAGAAAGGGAGACGTGGGGAAATCCTACAACTTTTTAAGGATAAATAGCCATGGTAGAACCGGTATTTCTGTTTTCTTCACACAATGGTGAAACTAGTTTTTCCTGTTTCTTAAAACTCAAGAAATAAATTACAACGATTGAAACGACAAAATGAGGATTGTAAACAAAATAATCCCTCGAAAAGGTAAAAAACAAAATTCCAATAAATCTATTTTTCGTTATTCAAAACTCTCTAAATAAAGAAATAATTGACACGTTCAAAGCAAAAAAAAGATCATTGGTTTGTAAAAATTTGAATTTATTCTTCGTTTATTAATGCCAAAGATCGAAGGATAGGAAATTGAAATAAAGTTAGACATTAAGAACTCAAGTAAAATGGCTAACTGAAAAACGCCAGGGTCGGATGGAATCCACGAGTTGCGGTTCAAGAAGTTAACAGCTGAATATGTGCGATTAGCACAATAGCAAATCATGTCTGATTGAAGCAAAGCTCTCCGAATGATTGACGAAGGGAATAACTATTCTGATCTAGAGAAATGAGCCCCAAAAGATCAACTGCAAGAAATTACAAGACTGTAATCTGCCAGTTTTCCTTCTAGGAAATAATAACAGGAAAATTATTTCAGATATGTACTATTCGCTTGAAAGCCGAAGACACTTTCTTAAGAAGCGGAATGGATGCTGAAAAGACACTAGATTGATTGATTGATTGATTGATTGATTGATTTTAGCAGTATGTCAACCTATCAAAAGGTTAGGGAATCGGGTTCCCTAGATGAGACCCTAACAGGTACTACCACACTGGGTCAAAGTGAACCTGGAATTAATGGCAATGGAGGTGTACTCTATATTCCATAGATCTCCAAAAATTGAGCTTCACAATATGTAGTTCGTGTCATACCCAGGACACTACATTTGGGGGAAGATTTAAACTCTCTGCTGGAGATACAGTCGGCGACTTCTAAGCCGAATCGACAAGGCCTAAAAGATACCAGAGGAACAAATAACCAACAATTTAATAAAAATTGAGGTAGAGTTCCCGTGGTGTAGTGGCTAACGTGCTTGACTGGGACATCGCAGTAAGCAAGTTCGAACTCTAGTCACGCTATTATGTTCACTTTCAGACTAATACACCCAGGAAAGGTATGTACTCCTTAATCTCCCCTAACTATAGGTTAAATACTACCCCATTGTTCTTCGACAAAAATGGCTTTGATATTAAATAACCCACGAAGGTTGATATGCCATTTAACAAAGAAACCAGACCAAAAATACACTGAAATAATTAAAAGTTAGAACAAAACTTTTATATAGGTAGACAACATAAAGTTTATGACATGAAACCAAAAGTTAGAATATAATAGAATGCATGAAGACGTTATAATGCTAAAAAGATTTAATTCAGAAATGCAGCAATGAGAAATTGGAGAATGTCGTGAAATCTTCCACAGTTTTTCCCCCTTGATCAGCTTCATATATATATATATATATTAAAAGAATATCCATCTCAAATGGACCACATTTGATTTATATTTGTATAAAGATTCAAATTGAGTAATTTCTTCGTCTGTCTTTTATTACAGCAAAAAATCTCAGTAATGTGATGGCTAACGCACAGGACTGAAACATAGTAACAACAAGCGGACAATCAATCCCTGAGCTAAATATGAATCTTACAAGGAGACTCAGTTTTTCCACTTTCATTCGACGTAGTTATAATACGGAGCAACTATATTTTATACAGTTCTAACGAATGATATAGATTTACAGGGAAAAATAAATAACTAAATTACTTGAATGACTTGTAAATCTTTGCTAAAAGTAATAAAGTAATTAGAGAACTTGATAGAAACGGTCAAGATCAGCTTCGGAGGTTGCTTAGTGGAGTTTGAAATCAAGAAATGTGAAATGCAAGTGATGAATAAAGGAAAAGGAAACAACAAGAGGAATTTAATTACCCAGCCATGAAATTATTAGAACCCCCAACGGGTAAAATCACAAGAATGTAGGAATATTAATTCAGTTATCGTAATGAGATGAAAGAAAAAGTTGAGAAAGATTACATCAGAATAACGAGAAAGATATTTGAAACTAAACATAATAGACACTTGATGTCGATAGATTAAATATGAAAAGGATAGAAGAAGGAAGAGGGCTCTATAGCACTGAAGATTGTATCAAAATAAATATCAAGAAACTTGGAAACTAACTACACACGTTAAAATGTTGGGAATCTAATTATAACAGTCAAAAGTTGCAAGAGAACTAGAAGCAGAAAACTTATAAAAAAGCAGAAAACAAAAATTCGAAAGAAAATCAACTGTAGAGACATTTCAAGAAACGAATAGTAGAAATTGTATAGGATCTAACTTGGACTAGGTTTTGAAGAAGATATCCAAAGAGAGAAATTGAATCATTATTAATTAACGGCTCAGAATAATGCTATAAGAAGCAATTTTATAAAAGCCATCATAAACAAAATAGAAGAAAATAGCAAATCCCCGTGTGTCGAGAGATGAGATAACCAATCCTTTAAAAAATTGAAAGTGGCGTAGAAAGAATACAAAAACAAGTAAAGTTGAATGAATAACGTGATTTATTGGAAGCTAAATATGGTGATAAGTATGGAAAACCCGAATTTTAGAAGCTAATGAGAAAGACAGGACTAGAAACTTAGTTAAATAAATGTGGAAACAAATGTCAAAACGCGTTAATGGGCATCGCGTGTAAAAGGAACTTAAAACAACGTCGAAAGTAATGGATATATTTTGACTCCATTGATGAGAGGGATCAAACGTATAGATTTGTTAACGAACTGTGAGAAAAACAAAATTTAATTTAGGAAAATTTGAAAGGTAAATGCAAAATTCGCTTCAGTGGGTTTCTCCGGGAGATAAGGACGATCCCAACAGAGATCATTGAAAGAATTTTAGCCTATCTTGTATGAATTTATTATAGAAATAGGAGTATATGATTTGAGTGTTCCTTATAATTAGTTGTGTAATGAAGATTTTGGGTGAGTCATCGTGGCGTAGCGGATAAAATGCTGCACTGCGACAGTGAACAAGTTCGAATTCCATTCGAGGTATTACATTCACTTTCGAATTAATTCTCTAGAGAAAGATATGAACACCTTTTCCTTTCCGACCATAGGTTAAATAGTATGGCTACCATTCTTTTACAAGAATTTGAAAGGTTCAAATGCCATTAAACAAAAACCAAAACCGAATATTTGGAATCAGCGTGCGGGAGCAACAAGCGGATGGTTTTTCATCAGACATAGAAATTGGTAAGATGGGTTACTGAAACTACCCTTCATTAAAAGTATAGCCTAATTACCTTCTGAATAGAAAATAGCCGAATTTGATAGAATTATGCCGAAAACAAGAACGACCAAGTTGGAAAATAAATAAAGATTGAAATTACTTTAAAATCTCTGATCACATATTGCTTCAGACTGACACGCGAGTTTCCGGTTGCGGCAAGCTTTTCTTCAATGTCTGAATTTATTAAATAAAATTTGTTACTACTGTAGAGTCATCCTTTTATTTGGTTGAAATCAGGCTGTGATTAGAGTTTCCATCTTTGTAACTGTGTTTAGTTTAGTGCCAGAAAAAATGCAATCAACACTGACACTTTCTTAAGGATTTGGATTAAGACGAAGAAGGCTATAAAAGGAACTAAGTGAATGTCTGTTGGAAGACAGAGAAAGCAAGAAAGCACTCTACCTCATTTGCCACTGAACTCGACAAGAGGTTTGTACATTTGATTGCTTAGTACCAGGATTGACATCCGGACATAGAACATTTATTTATTCAACACTTGAGCAACGAGCAGGATGCGACACTAGGTGAAGTGGTTTGAATTGAGAGTTTTCTTTCTCCAAGACCGGTTGCCATAGCAAGGTTAGAGAGCCCTGTCTGCCCTACTAGTTAGCAATAGTAGGAGTGAGAATAGTCGGATTCATAACTTTCCTTATGTATTAACGCAATTTAAAATGCTACCAACCTCGTCCAGGATTTGAACTTGGGTCGCCGTGTCCATTTCCTACGACGATAACCATTACATCAAAGCGCCTCCAAAAAGTCACAGTGTAGTATTATATAAATTACTTGAATTGCATAAATTACGTAAATTACATGAATTACATAAAGATATTTCATTATAAAAATCAATAGTATATTTTTAAAAAATAGACTCAGTTAATGGTAATAAAAATATCTGGAACTTTGAGATTCAAGAGGATCACCCAGTCAAGAGTAGATCAAGAATGGGATCTACTTATCGTAAAAAAAGTGAAGCAATTTTGTCAATGGATTTCGCCATACCAGAAGATCACAGAATAAAACTGGATGAAAATAAACAACAGGATAAATATTTAAAGCTCATCTCATGGTCATCAATATGGTGGCATTTGGAACGGTCTCCAATACAGAGCAAAAAGTCATCCAGTTGATAATACTGAAAGGAGAGAGTTAGCGTACTGAGAAAAATTTCTATCACTAAATATCCGCTCCTAAATCCCCAGTTACAACTGTTTATATACGAGAATAAAATAAATTAAAAATCAACCCAGCACCTGTCCTAGAAAATGACACGCATAAACTCCTATGGGACTTTGACACACACACGGATCACCAAATCTCGGCCAGAAGACCAGACCTTATAATAATCAACAAAAAAACCCCCCAGAATTTGCAAAATTGTTAACTTTGCTATCCCGGCTGACCACAGAATAAAACTGAAAGAATGTGAAAAGAAGGATAAGTACCTCGCCCTTGCTAGAGAATTGAAGAAGCTATGGAACATGAAAGTGACGATTGTACCAATTGCGACTGGTGCTTTTGGCACAGTGACTAAAGGATCATTAAAGGGCCTGGAGGATTTGGAAGTTGGAGGACGAGTGGAGACCATCCAAACGACAGCATTATTGAAGACGGCCAGAATACTGAGAAGAATCCTGGAGACTTGAGGAGACTTGCTGTCACTCAAACTCCAGTGAAAATCCATCAGTTAACGCTGATGTGAAAAACTCTAAAAGAGTATATGATAATAATAAGCGAATAATAAGCAACATATCACATTAAAAAATATGGACGTGGCTAAGAAAGAGGAACCTTAAGAGAGAAACGGAACCTCTTCTGATAGCAGCACAAAACAACGCTAATCATACCAATCATTTCAAAGCAATAATAGATAAGACGCGACAAAACAGCAAATGTAGGTTATATGGTGATCGAGATGAAACGACCAATCACATAAAAAGCGAATGCAGCAAATTAGCACAGAAAGAGTATAAGAGTGGACACGACTGGGTGGGCAAAGTGATCCACTGGGAATTGTGCAAGAAATTTCAATTTGACCATACGTACAAATGGTATATGCACAACCCAACATCAGTCCTGGAGAATGACACAAACAAATTCCTCAAGGATTTTGACATCCAAACCGATCACTTAATCTCGGCCAGATGACCAGACCAGATAATAATCAACAAAAAAGGTAACTTGGAAAATTGCTGACCACAGAGTAAACTTAAAAGAAAGTGAAAAGAAGGATAAATACCACGACCTAATTAGGGAACTGAAAAAACTGAGGAATATGAAAGTGATGTTTATACCAATTATAATTGGTGTTCTTGCTACAATAAGAAAAGGATTAATAAACGGACTGGGGAACTTGGAAATAAGAGGATGAGTGGAGACTATCCAAATTACTGCATTGTTGAGATCGGCCAGAATACCAAGAAGAGTCAAAGAGACTTGTGGAGACATGTTGTCCTTCAAACTCCAGTGAAAGACCATCTGCTGACGCTGATGTGAAAAACTCTCAAGAATTATTGTCATTATTAATAATAATAATCATAATCATAATAATAATAATAATAATACACGACAAAATAGCAAGTGAAGGCCATGTGGAGACAGAGCTGAAACAGTTAATGACAAAATGAGTACAAAAGTAGGCATGAGTGAATGGGAAAGGTAATCCATTGGGAATTGAGCAAGAGATTGAAATTTAACTATACAAATAAATGGAATATATACAGACCAGAATCCGTCCAAGAGAATGAAACCAGAGCGTTAATTAACAAGAAAAAGAATTTAAATTCTAATCGATTTTACCTTTTTGGGGTATCACAGAGGGAAAATGAAAGAAAGCGAACAGTTTGACGAATACTTAAACCTTGCGTGAAAACTAAAAAAAAAAAAAAAGAAAAAGGAAAGCGTTGGAACATGATGGTGATACCAACTGTAATTGTTTCGCGAAGAACGGGACAAAAAGGCTGGGAAAAAACTTGAGGAATAAGAAATTAGAGGTATAATCGAGACCACCCACCGACCAAATTTTCTCGTATAAAATTCTCTGAGAATTTGTGATCAAAGTGATCCGATTGGAGGATCATTCATTGTTAATTTGAAATGTGTCGATTTACACCACCCGCATTGGTCATACGTACATTTCTTTAAAATTGACTGATTTGTGATTTGTTTAAACAGAGATTAAAGGTTTTGATATCAATATGGAGTTTATTTTAATTTATTTTTATAAATTTTATTTTTGTCATTGATTAATTCATTGATTTCTTAACCGTATGTCAACCCGTTTTGGGTTAATTTTTGCTTCAACGTTAGGAAAAAGCATCCATATTTACATTTTTGGAAAGTTGATTTTAAGTGGGTTTTTTCTCACAGGACAGTTGAATACAAATATTACTTAACAGATCTATTTAACTGATAGATGGGATCCTTAGAATTACGGCCACTCTGGTTTAAAGTAGGTATAGTAGTAATGGCAATGAGGGTGTACACCATACAGCCTTGGTCCACAGAAATGGAACCTTTCCATTAGATGTAGTTTAGTGTCATTCCTAGGAGACGCTTTTTTGGTGGGGAGGGGCCTTGCAGGAGATACAGTCAGAATATTCTAAACCTACCGACAGAGATATTTTTTTTTGTTGTTTGTGACACGTGTTAGGAGAGTGACTGACGTATGATTCTTAAGACAAGTCAGTGAAAGACTAGTTCATTTTCTATATTCAATATTGCAGACTTCAGTCAATTATATTTCAGAGGTCATCAGGTTCACATATTAATATGTCCTGGACAAAACGGATTCTATGAGAGAAATAAAGGTCACTCAAAGTTTAGCAATAAAAATAAAGGTCACTCAAAGTTTTGCCATAAAAATAAAGGTCCCTCAATGTTTTGCCATAAAAATAAAGGTCACTCAAAGTTTTACCATAAAAATAAAGGTCCCTCAAAGTTTTACCATAAAAATAAAGGTCACTCAAAGTTTTGCCATATTACCTGTTTGCCATAAAACTGATAAGAGTGCTTCATTCTGACAAAGATTAGTAAAAAAAATCAGTCTTGTAATGGTAATTCTTCACTATTACTCATTCTATACATAATAATCAAAATTGAAAAGGGTAGAAAGTTGAGTTTATCCAGAAAAAAAAAATCAATAAGCCTTACCTGGGAGTAATTAGAATAAAACAATAAAAATCAATATCTACTTTCCATTTACACCTGAACAGAGTTTTTTCAACTGAACATATTTGGTTAACAAATCCTTGTTCTTTTATTGGTATCGATTTTATTTGACTGATATTCTTGATCTTTTTGTCTTCTATAAAGGCCTCAGTTATTGGTAGAGATTTGCAATGAGTGCTATTCATTCCACTGCGCGGAAAGAATATTTTAACTGTCAACAATGTCTATTGTTTTGTAAATATTATGAAAAAGGACAAAGTTTAAGTAACGCTTTTAGTGAAAAACATTGTATTGGACAAAAAATGAACAAAGAAAAAACAGAACCATGTTTTATTATTGCCATAACTTTTTATGAAAATTCAATGCTCACTTAAGTTAGGAACTATTTTCCTTGATTATTATGATCAAAGTTCTCTTTATCTTATTTTCTTTTTGCTATTTCTGAAATAGCAAAAAAAAAAAAAAAAAAAAAAGAGGACATTTCTGGGAAAATAATCACTTTCTTTGTGTCTTGACCATTGAAGTTTCACAAAGATTTATGGCAATGATAAAAAATGGGTAAGTTTTCAGTGTCTTTTTAGTTTTTTATTTTTTATTTTGTTATTTAGCAAGTTGTCAAATACTGTATTTTCATTACAAAATCCTTTCGAAGGAAAACGTTGTAAATTTACTATTTGGTTTATGTATGATCTAATCAATTATCAATTTTCTCAACGAAATTTCATCACTAATAAATTTCAGACGACTTCAATAACAATTAAGAATAGATATTGATTAAACGAGAAGCATAAAATTCATAAAGGTATTTATATTTATTTAATAATTTGGTTTAAAAAGTGATATCATCAATGACTTGAGTTCGGATCAAAGTCACTACCACGTTTCTTCCTCAGAACCAAAAAAAATTTCGTCATTTTCTCACAAACTCAAGAAGCAGATATAGATGCATAAATATTAACGGCGTATACTTTATTTTTGTATGAAACTGAATAGTGAAGGGCTGGAAGAAAAAGTTTTTGACAATCTTCATAGTGCAATACCACCTCAGAAAAATCAATTCAAAATCATGATTTTCATCCGTGCTTGAACACTGATCACTGCGCCAACACGATATGAATAACTAACTCATATACTAAGCAGGCCAATTTTTGGATGTATCGTTTCTTACTTCAACAGAATAGACTATCTCTCTCTGCCACCCACTTCCACCGTACGTCTATATCTCTCAAGCAAACACAAAGAAATAAACACACCAATGTACACACATATGTAAACACACATCTACAATTATATTCAGTACTTGTTCAAAGCAAGAAGACAAAGATTGTGATGCGATAAATAATACGACGCAAAATCGTGCAATATGATTTAACAATATCCACTGTATATTATGGTCAATATTGTTCGTGTCAGCTTAGAAAAACTATTCGTTGATTGTGAAAAGTTCCTATTTCAAATTAAAATCAATGAATGAAGCCACAGAGTGAGAGAAAGGAAATATTTGAATCCGGACAAGACGGGTTTGTAAGTCACAAAAAAGTAACTGCGTCTACAAAAGAAAACGCTATCAAGTCATTGTTATCAATGAAAAGTGTTTCAGGTGGCATGAAACAAATCAGATGTCTTTCGATCGTGACCAATACAATCATCTTATGGCAAGAAAAATCCAGTAATGACAAATAATCAATCTTAAAAGAAGAATAGGCACGTCACTTTGCTTCAACTTTCCTCCTATTTTCCATCTAGTCTATTGTGCTAAATTTGTACATCAAAGTCAAGTTTTCTCGGAAAAAAGACACAATTTGCAAACACTATCATTAGAATAAAAATCTAGCTGAATCATCAGAAAAACTGATACTCTCAGACAGATGGAGATAAAGAATATGGATAGGTTATCGTTAAAATAAAAGAGACAGAACATTATAAAAAAATCAAATTGTATTGATATTATTTAAGAAAATTCAGAAAAACTTGATTATCCTCCTGGAAAAGTGAAGCAATTTAGAGTAGAGATTAAAAAAAAAACGCGATATTGTTAAAGCCAAAAGTGTCGCAAGACGTTGTACAGCATTTAGAAAACTTTTCCAAAAAACAAGACTTTGTTTCGAGGAAACCCAGTCAGATTTGACCTGACAGATTTTTGCTGGGAGTAAAAGTCGACGTTTTTTTTATATGTTTGAATATGAGCAGACCGTTGTCACACATCTGACAATATTGCACGTTGGAATCTTTTCGAAATACAGACATCATGGCCGCAAGATCAAAAGATGGAAAAGAAATGACTTTAGCTATGAAGTCGATTTGCCAGCCAAACAAAAATGTCATCTTAATAGAGAATGACAAGCTCGACCACCAGACCTGACCCCCCAAAAACATTAAACATATCCACTAACCTTTGACAGCGGATAGCAAGAGAAAAATCTTTCCGAATAGTACAGAATGCAAATAACACCCCAAGTCAAATCAATTTGGAAAAAAAATCAAATATTGGTTTACTTCAGCTTGGGCGAAAAACTGATCGATCAAGAAAGATGACAAGAGTATTTTACGATTGCATTAGTCAGTTACCTTTCTAGGATTTTAGTCAAAATGGTATTTTCACAATATTCATCTCACAAAAAAGTCACACACACACACAAATAAAGGGACGGGAAAAATCAGCTTACTTCGATGGGGTCAAATGTGAAGGAAGATATTGTCACGCCAATCGTTCAAGTGAAAAACTTCAGTTAAGTTAAAATCAACATTTAAAACGTTACCTTTTTGATTGACCCAAATTATAATTTCTGATTCTGGTGGGATATATGTAAGTTACTCAGTTACCAAATAGCTCCTTAGATATAAACTTTGAGGGCTTCAGTTTAGGCCCTATTTCCATGCATATCTTTACAACTATGGCTGTATACAAAAGCCCATCATGGTGTAACCTTTTTTTTTTCATGGGAAATGAAAACGGCGACTCAATTTCAAATCCTTGACGAGATTACTTATATTCACATAGCTCTAGTACTCTAGGAAAAGGTATGAATCCAACTATTCTCTCAACTGTTATGGGTAAATAATAGGGAATACTGGTCCATTTAACCTTGGCATGGCAACCTGTCTAAGAGAAGGAAAACTCTAAAATCAAACCTGGTAAAATTTGACATTTTGTCGCATCCTCTTCGTGTTAGAGAGTTTAGGTAGATATATACAAAATCCTGAGCTAACAAAAGAAATTGCATTTAATGTGGCCCAGTAAATCGAAATGCAAATAAAGTAATAAAGATTAAAAACAGCATAAATGCGGGAAATGTTTACTAGAAAAATAATCAAAGGCGAACGATAAAAAAAAAAAAAAAACAACGGAAGAAAATCAGAAGATCAAAATTAACTAATTAGTTCGTCAACTCTTTCAAATATTCGTTCTGCTTTGGTCGATTCTAAACGATATTTTGGAAAAGTAAAGAACAATAACTCTTTTCATCAAACAAGTAAATTTTATTGAAAAAGAATTTACAGAAAATTAGAATTCAGAACCACAAAATATGACGAAATGCCTTTTGCTATATTAATTGCATTCAAATTTAGTTGGTGGGTTGGTTGGTTAAATGGTTGGATGGTTAGTTTTACGTCATATCAACCCGTCTAGGGTTAGTTAATGCTGCATTTTTTTTGCAATTATCTGGTTTCGAGGCACTATTGATAGGAATAATTTGGAAACGATTATAGCCTCAAGTAACTTTTCTAAATCCGAGTAGTTTCAAGTATTCCTATTTAATGCTAATAATGTCTAGGCAATTTGGTTTCAAGTATCGATTCTTATTTAATGATATTTTTTACACGCAGTAGTCCTATCTAATAAATATAATTTACATACAAGTAAATGGTTTTAAGTATTCCAGTCTAATAGAATCATTAGCACAGAGTTTCAAGCATTTCTAATACTCGTAATTTTCAGTCATATCTATTTGATTCAGAGATGGAAACATTGCATGGACTGTTTTAGCGGGTCAAGGTGAGCCTGGGAGTAATGATAACAAAGAAATAAATCCACACACTTCTGAGCTTCAGATTTAGAGCCTCACTACCGTGTACAGTTTATTGTCATATCCAGGAAGTCCCTTTTTTGGGGGTAGGGAGGCTATTACTCCTCTGCAGAGCGAAATAAGATTTCTTTCTTTGTTTTTTTATTGAAATACTTATGAGTAGGAGTGTATAACCTTATAAACAAAATTTCTGTCAACACACGAAAAGAAAAATGTCAATGCGCACATAGCAGTCACTGCAATTATCAGATTATTAACTGACCTCCATCCACCATTTTCAGGTATATAACTCGAGAAAAAAATCGGTACTGGGTAGAAAGGCTATCAGTGAAGTACTTCCTCTCATGGTCTTCAGGGTAAAGTTTAGATCATTACATTGTCATAATTATACAGTGGTATGAGATGCAATGATAAGCACTTATTCAGACATTAGTGGTAAAAAAAATGACAAGAGAAAATCTAGAAATTTTTTCTACTTGATCCCCATGGTTTAGTATAAAACGGGCTGGACTGCCGCATTGTAGTCATAGAGTTCAACCTCCAGTGCCGTTATAACGTTAATTTTTTGACTGATATACAGGATAAAATAACGAGAGCCGCTTATTCCTAAAGTTAGGGTGAGTACCACCACTTTTCTTCAACAAGGCTGATTTTGGCATTAAATAGCCAACGAAAGTTGATGTCATTAAAAAAGAAACCAACCCATACTAAACTTTCTCGTCAAGTGAATTGGAAGATCATGACTTCTGTAATTTCTTATTAAGAGCTGAGGTCTAGAGCAGGTAAGTCAAGAAAGCAGAAATGCACACTCAGCTTCAGATTGTAAATAGATAACTATACACTTAGATACACACACACACACACACACACACACATATATATATATATATATATATATATATTGTCATCTACAGACAGACTGTTTCATTGTAGCACAACTCTTCAGTGTGGCTAGACACGTAGGATGCTTGAAGCTGGGATTGAAACCCGCCCAACATTACGTCAGACTTAATATCATACCACTCAGCCTACAGACGAACCACGTCATCATGGCAATTATAAGGCATTATGTAGTAGGTTTCGTTTGTTTACATTTTTGCCTTACCGAATATATGCTTGTACTTATCTCTGCTTTTATGTATGTATAGCGTCGAAGATATAATTGTGCATGGAGACGAACGTTGGCAGAAGCATATTAAAAGAAACGAGAGAGAAGAATGATAATTATGGACTGAAAGAAACTTCTTAAACGTCTACAAAACTACTTTAATGAAATTTGCCAAATCATTGTGAGACGGAAGCTTATCAGGAAAAATAGTTTTAATGCGATTTGGCGTCGGATTTGGCATTTGTTTTTTTTTAAATAGCTTTCTGCTCGATTTTTAAACAGGCCTTCAAAAAATACACAGAGAAATAGATCAGAATATATATATATATATATATATATATATATATATATATATATATATATATATATATGTGTGTGGGTGTGTGTGTGTGTGTGTGTGCGTGTGTGTGTGTGTATGTGTGTCTGTTTGATAAATAGTAAAGACACATTTTGTCTGCATAATTTAATTAAGATCCTTTCGAGTTTCCTGATAAGTGTCTTGGTTTCTGGTTGGTCTTTTTATGGAAACTCGGAAGGATTTAATTAAATTATACAGACAAATTGTGTCTTTACTATTTTATCAAACATGCTTAAATGAACGACTGCTGCCAAACCACACACACACACACACTCTCACACACATATATATATATATTGTCATCCCCTGATAGACAGTTTCCTTGTATCACAAATCATCACTGTGGCTAGACATACGAGATACTTATATATATATATATATATATATATATATATATATATATATATATGAAGATAGTTGTTGTAGGTTCTAAGAAAGAATTAGAATATATTCTATATTCTAAAATAAGAAGGTCCACGAAGACATTTGTATTTTTTGAACTTATTTATTTTGTTCTTACATATGTGTTGTATATGTGTATGTTTCCAGCTTGTTGCTTTCATTAGAAACGTATGTGGCTCAAGGGCTTATTAATGGGGTACTCAATGAGACTTGAAATCTCTCTTGTTTCCAGTTTGAATGACCTTTGGTTGGTCAGGAGGGTTTATATCGGGGTTATTCTCCCTCTTTATAAGGGTGTGTTTACTTTGGTCTGCTTTTACCCCTCTTTGATATTTGATATGTTTATAGTTGTGTGTGTGTGTGTGTGTGTGTGTGTGTGTGTGTGTGTGTGCACAGGCGTTGGGGTGGTTTGTGTTTTCACTAACAGTTTTTTCTTCTCTGTGTGTGTGTGTGGGTGTGTGTCTTGCGGAGTTTTTGTGTGTGGGCGGTGTGGTTTTAAATTTACTGGTAGTTCTTTCTCCTTTTTTGTATCTGTATACCAATGTCTATATATACATATATATATATATATATATATATATATATATATGTGTGTGTGTGTGTGTGTGTGTGTGTGTGTGTGTGTGTGTGTGTGTGTGTGTGTGTGTGTGTGTGCTTATTTCCGTTTGTGTGTGTGTACGATTCATGTTTTATTTAACTTAGCTAATTTATCTATAACATTTCTTTCCTTTATTTGAAGTAGTCCGAAGTCGTTGGTTTGATAAATTGGCATAATTTTAAATTTACCTCTGCTACATTGGTATAGGTGATTCGAAACATTAAATTTTCTGTTTTCTTCTATTTTGATATTACTCTTGTGTAGTGATGTCCTTGTTTTAAGTGCCT
Organism: Sepioteuthis lessoniana; assembly: GCA_963585895.1. Lineage (NCBI taxonomy): Eukaryota > Metazoa > Mollusca > Cephalopoda > Myopsida > Loliginidae > Sepioteuthis > Sepioteuthis lessoniana. Next base: position 12,953 of record CAUZXS010005812.1, on the reverse strand, counting down.
GTGTTGACCCTATGCATATTTCTTTGCATTAGTTACATTCAATTATGTAGACTACGTTTTTTGAGTTGCAGCTTAAGTTTTTATTTATTTTGAATTTGGTTTCAAAGTGTTTAAAGGTATAGGATTTACCTTCTATAATTATGTCACATATTCTGCATCGTTTATTTTGCATTTGGTAATTCCTTGTGTTGTGTTTTCTCCTAATGTAGAAGAGGTGAGCATTCTTTTCAGGTTTTTGGGTTGTCTCTGGCTTTTAATTATTTTTGTTGTCTAGTATTACTTTGATTTTGTCCTTGTTTTCAATTTCTTCCAGATTTTTCATTATTTCTGTGAATAGTTCTGGATTATTTTTGTTGTAGGTTGCGACGCATGTTAGGGTTTTTTCGTAGTCGTGTTTTTTCGGGTTCCTTAATTCTCTTGTGGGTATTTTTCCTGCTAATTCCAACGTTTTATTTATTAGTATTATTGGATATCATCTCTGGTGTAGGGTTATGTATGGTTCGTCGAGCGTGTTTTTTAGGTTTTTATCGGTGGTTATTCTGTGTGTTCTACGTGCTAGTGTGTAAGGGATGGATTTTATACAGTATTGTGGGTGGTGGTTTCTGAAGTGGAGGTATAGTTGGGTGTCTGTTGGTTTGTGGTAGATATCTGTGATGATTGTGCCATTTACGTTTTTTATAAGGATGTCTTAAAATGGTAATTTTTTAAAGCTGTGTTTCATAGCCAATTTTATTTTAAGGGTATAGGTTTTGTAGTCGGTCGTGTATTTCGTTGCAACTGAAATTAAGATGAGAGAAAATGCAATAAGACAAAGACTTGCAAACCAATTGAGGATGATTTTAAGGAAAAGCTGCTTTTCTGACTTCGACAAATTAGCAAAATGTCGACTGATAAGTCATAAAGAATACGCTTAAGAAGAATCCCCCGAAACGCGCTGAAACACAAAATATTGAAAACCAAAATATCACAGAAACGAGCAACAAAACATCAGTGTTAACACAAGATTAAATAAACTAGATAGAATTTATAAAACAATCATAACAAAAACGGAATCAGGACTGAAAAAAAACCGAAAAGGTAAGATTATTAAAAATGTCCTAACGATCAACATCACCTAAATGGTGTAATTTATATAGAAGGAAAATTATTTTGAGATAAAATTGGTACCCACCGAAGGAACCCGAAAAGAAATACAAAACCTGGATCGTAAATGATGGTTAAATGTTAAATTGAAAAACTGTTGTAACATATTGATCCTCGACCGAGCCGTCAATCAAGAGATGCACCTGTGTAAATAAGCAGAACAACAGCGAAACAGGTGCATCTGGTCGAAGATATCGGAATATCACCCTGACCTGTGGACATGGTTGAATTTGGTGCAGATGCGTACGCCCACAGGATGTCAAACAATTATATAACCAGGTGCCACAGACGGCTTGAGTTAGTCAGTTCGAGTCAGTTCGAGTCAGTTCGAGTCAGTTCGAGTTCCAGTTGCAGTTGGAGTCAGTTGGAGATAAGATGCTCAGTGACCCACGGTTGAGCAGCCCAGCCAGAATGCGAAAGAAGTGCTGCTATGGTCAGAAGAATATGTAGCAGTCTGTCCCCGTCTCCAACTCACCTCTCACACACAACCAACATCAACCCTTTCGAATAAAGTGTGAGAGGTATATTTTTTATAAAGAAGTGTGTTCTTTCATTCATTGAAGTCGTCAATATGTTGACTGTTTACGCTTATATTTGTATAATATATATGTATTGTGTAGTTGTATGTGACTATACAACACTGTGAGCATAAACGAAATTACCGATGAAGAAAATTGCACGACGACGTAATGAAATGAAAAGAACGAAAAAAAAGACAACAACAGCAAAAAAAGTTAGAAATACACCTGGAAGAATTACATCAAAAGATGTAGGCTAAAGAAAAGAAACTCAAAAGATATCGGGACCGGGTCAAGCAATACAAGCAAAAAAAAAAAAAAAAACTCCCGAAGTTATTAAATGAAAATCTACCAATAATTTGGAGAGAAAGCACAAGGATTAACAAACAATTGGATGCAAAAAAAAAACAAAAAACAATTTAGGAGCAAAATGTGGAAACAGAAAGATCAGAACAGAAACGCCGAGAAGATAATCAATATTCAAAAAGAATTACAAGGCCGTGAGACAAGTATATACCTGGACTTACTTAGAGCAACACTCAGGAAAGTACTAAACTGAAAAACGTCAGGCCATGATGGCATACATAAATTCTTATTGTAAAAAGTCAGACTCCTGCACAATAGATTGTCCCAGAAAACTGAATAATTTCCATCAATAAAGAATCAACCCCGAATGGATGATGAAGAGGAAAACTACATAGATAGACTCCCAGAAAGAAACCATTCCCAATAACTGCCGACCGATAACGTGTTTACTTATGATGTGGAAAATCCTACCCACACAGATAAGAGAAGAATTATATAATTCTTTTGTATGTCATAGCAAAAAAATGTTGCTATGGCATAGATTGACAACAAAAAAGTATGTGGTCCAACGAACTTGGATAATAAAATTCTAAAAATGTACAAAATATCTAAGTCATAAATTTCATTTCGAAAACTATGAAAAACTTGTCAGTGGAAATGGCAGTAGAAGGACAAACCCAATCTGATTTGAAATCCCAAAGAGGCAACTTACAGGGAGATTGATATTTGTTATAGCAATGATGACTCTTAACCATATGGACATATATAGAAAAATCATACGAGGCAGAACTGTCCAACAGATTTTTTGGGATTCAACCATGAATATGGTCTCATATTCAGATTGGGAAAATAAATTGGATGAAACATATCGGGTGATAGATACTAACCGTTGCGCGCCAAAAAACGAGTGACAGAGATGATTACTCAAGTCAGGCGACTGCTAGACACTGAAGGAATCGGTCGCTCTCAAATCATAGGGATGATGGCAGACTACGGCCAGACATAGAAAGAGTCAGTCGCTCTCAAATCACAGAGATGGTTGAAGACATCCATCAGATGTCGAGCCAGATGGTTTATCTCACATGGCGTCAGTCACTGAGATGACTGAGGACGTCGACTCTTTTACAGAGATAATAAGTTAAGAAATCAATCACAGAGATGACTGAAGATAAAGTCGCAAAAATTAATGTTAGAAGTTTGATCGACCTCTCATCTATTACAGAGATAATAGATGAAGAAACAACCACAGTGTTAATTGAAGAAACCTGCAGATAAGTAATCTCATTTACCAACGTCTAAATTCCAAGAATCAATAAAAACATACGGAATAGAAAAGATGAAGAAAAATTAGAAAAAAATAATTTTAACCACGGAAAGAATAACGGAACCTTTCCAAGAAGTGAGGGATAAAAATATACATTTGGACTTAACGATTTCATGTTAGCTTGATAAGTAGACAACACAAAATGGCACGAGCTAAGTAATAACTATTCTTGATCTCCCCATTACACTTTCCACACATGTACATTTCACAAGGATCTGAAGCTGAACATTCTTTCTACGTACATCATGACATAAACAAATGTTTACATATCATTCCTTGACATTGTTCCTTTCACCGCCTGATATTGTTTTGTAATTTTGGTATTGTTATGAATTAAACCATTGTTTCATCCCTCAGGTGGGAGAATAAAATTATTGCCGTTGTATTATCATCTATTATTTTGTCATATTCTCTTCAACGGATTCCAAGGCTTATATTTTCTTTTTTATATGCACAGTTTACCTTTACGATTTTAAAAAATTTAGTTTTCTATTTCGATATTGTGCATGTCAATGTGTATGTTTAGTTGTTTCAATATAAATGAATTTTGTGATAAATCCTCTTAAACATTTTGATATCAGCCATATTTTCTCGTTAAATTAAAATATATCAATGAAAAGGTGGGTAACAATCTTATTTATTATAACTACAAGGTGTCTTAAGAGAGATGCAACCCATTAATATGATAATGACTTATTACAGAGACAAGCGCAATGGCGGTTAATTGGAACACGTCCTTTAAGAAATTCATCCATTGAACTGGAAACATGAAAGCAATGTTTTTTTATTGTTATTATATCAGCTTCCCGGACATGCAATCTTTTTTTGAGTTTATCATATTAATGGGTTACATTTATTTCGAGACAGTTTTCAATGATTTTATCTCCAAATAAGAAGTGACGCAAAATGTTTTCCTCTTTTGCCCAAGGCATTGTGATCAAAGAATGATAGTTGTTATCGTATACTACATTCAAATCTGAAACAAAAAAGAGCAAAAACATTATTATTATTAGTAGTAGAGTTATTAGCTGTCACATCAGTCCCAGTTGTATTGAGACACCCAATACACCCGAAGAATAAACTAATACAAAAATGGCATTTCTGCACAGCGAAAATTCTAAATTAGAATTGTACATTTACATTGTAACATCGGTACAAGATGATATTGATGATTCGATTTAGAAAGAAGTGAAGGTTTCGAGTCATAGAAGATTCAGATGATTTAAAAAAAATAAGTGTGTATTGAGTGTGAACACGGACTCCACAAAAAAGTATCGTTCAGTTAAAGATTGAACTGGAAATTGATTTATTCGGTTAGTCTGGGTATTCTAAACGTATAAAAATATCCTCAAAATGTTATGCCACTTTATTTGGTCACACACACACACACACACACACACACACACACACACACACACACACACACACACACACACACAATCATATATATATATATATATATATATATATATATATATATATATATATATATATATATATATTGACTCAATAGTCAATGGCGCAATTTTCGGAATTGTGGTCTCGAATGTCTTCTTCCTTCTATTGCAGCTCAATATCCATAAAGAATGAGATCAATCATTGATTTATGTTTGCTGAGACGTACACGACTGGTTAGCGGAGTTATTTCTACTGATTTCTTTTGTGGTATCAAAAATGTCGATACATATGTGCAGAAAATTATAACAAAGTCGTGAAATTTATTTAATTTATTTTTTTTGTTTTCTACACAATCAGATTTCCCTCCCTCAAAATTATTCACCACAGAGAAACATAAAAATAATCATAACGAATCTGAGAACGTGTGACTAATCAAATTAATCTGTATTTTCATTCTGAATAAAGATTTCATTGGATTTTTTTCGATAGAATGTTTTCTTCAAAACCTAATTCAAAAATAAGATTAAAAATTAAAAAAATATATCTTAAAATTTAATGTCACGAAATATTACCTTTGAATTATGAAGACAATGAAATTGCTATTGCTGATTATTCACATTGAGATGACAATGATAAATTGCATTAAGTGAAATTTGATATCGACAAATCGCCATAGTAAATACGAAAAAAAAAGTGGCGTTTTCATTAATTGTAAATAAAGTTTCTTCTTTTATAAAAAAAAGGTTACCAATTAATACAAACCGAACTTTTAATTAAACAATCTTTGAATGCCAAAGAAAAAATTGTATTTACTTTTGAATTCATTTATGGATAAAATTCCTGGAAGATTTATGCAATAAATATTTTTAAAGAGAAAGTTTACGTGAGATGTTCTGTGAAGGTAGAAAGAGGCTTTGCTAAATTTTGGACAACTCCGATGTCTTTTTATCCATGCGAAATGTCCATGTATTTCTTCACTGAAAAATATGGGTAAAGCATTATATTTTGCTGGAAGCATATAAGAACCGCTTTGTTTTTTTTTTCATTTAATTAATTAAGAAAATTTAACAGTGGGAAAAGTAGTTCTGGTTTCAAAACAAAAATGATGTAAAATGGAGTCAAAGTTTTTGAATAAACAGGATTCATTGGTAACCCCCGCCAAAAAAAAAAAAAAAACAGTGTTGTCTATTTTTTACACAAGAATGAGTTTATCATTTTGTTTGTTTTACTTATTTTTAGCCAAATAAATTATGCATTTAGATGTGTTTAGTAATTCAAACATTAGAGTGAATACCAAAAGATCGTCTGAGGGTATCGGGATAAATTTCGCCAAGCATTATTTAAAAGCTTTTCACAAAAATTATCGTGCAAGCCGATAGATTAATTGTTTAAACATATACAGATAGTTATCAAGATTTTATTTTTATCCATAGAAATTATTCAGCAGGTCTTTGTTTTTCAAAATCTCAAAGTGATGTTTATGCGATGTTCATTATTTCTTCTGACAAAAAATAAGATGTTTTAAAAAAAGACAATTTATTTTTGTTATTATCACTATTTTACTCCTTGCAAGGTTTTCCACTCAAAGTCTAACCAGTTAGTTTACACAGAAATCTGAGTGAAGTCAAGTCTTTTCAGATTTCCAGGACTCTTCATAAAAAATCTGGAACAAAAAGAAAATAAAAAAAACATTAATACACAAAAGTGGTAACCTCATTTTGTAACGACAACATATTCGTTTTTTTTGGGGGGGGGTTCTGATTAAAATTTATTGGAGTGTACTTATGTATGCCCGAAACCGGATATATATATATATATATATATATATATATATATATATATATATATATATATATATATATATATATAAGTTAAAATTTAATACACTAAGAGCACCTCTGAATAGTAAATCTTTAGAGTGTTCAATACTCAAAAAGGTACAGCAATATTAAAGTCATTCAATTGAATAAATCAGACTCGTGAATAACCAGCTCACTTGAAGTTCGGCCGTAATCGTGACACCAGAAGTCTTGAGTTTTTATCCTGCCTTACATTTTTTCATTGTATATATATCACTGACTTTCTCCATCGTCTAGTAAGGATTTATGATGCAGCTATCCCGTTCGAGCTAATGATTGATCATTGGACTATGAAGTAATTTGTTCTTTTCTATCTCTGTTTAAGCTGGTCAGAATTCCGACGAATAAACAACAGCCGATCATCCCCCAACTCTGATCGTGTATATAATACTTGGTAATCATTCCTGACAGAATCTTAGCCTAAAGGTACATCACTAGAAGACTCAAAGGAAATTTTGCGCAAATAAACTCGAATCGAAGAGACGCGCCTGTCAGTGTTAATATTCTGTTAATCTATAGTTCCCCTTCTCTTCTGTAATTTAGTCTGAACGCCATAGAAGCAAAGATTGGTGTCCTCCTCAGACAAAAGATTATTCCTTTTTACCATTAACTTAAAAACAGAAAGAATATTGTATTTATTGGAAAACTAAATCCTATTGACAGTTTAGTGTTAAAAAAATCTGTAAAAGCAAACATTCTTCAAAATATTAAAACCTTTTTCTGTTATTTTTAGCGAATCTAATACATGCTATTTGACAATTTGCATCGTTGTTAGGAATTTTGATTTTACGTCTGAATCTATTTTTCATGACATCATGTCTTTCTTTTTCTTTTATGTCATCCTCTTTTTTGCCTTTATATAATCTCGATTTTTCTTATATCTTTCTTTTTTTTCTCTTTGCTCTTTTTATCTTTTCTATTCGTCTTTATAGTCCTAGTTTTGTTTAGCTTTGTTTTGTCCAACTTTTGTTTAACATATTCTTTAGTTTTCATTTGTTGATATTCTTTCTTTCTTTCTTTCTTTCTTTCTTTCTTTCTTTCTTTCTTAACTCCCAGCTTCTAAAACTTGTTCGATTTTCCTTCCTCTCTCTCTCTCTCTCTCTCTCTCTCTCTCATTTTCTTCCTTGATGGTATATTTTCAGCTGTCTGCTTTCGACTGACGTACAGACAGAAGAATCTTTATATATCAAAAGAGTCAAATTGAATGAAAAGATTCGCTACTCCACAAACTCGACTGGCATAGATTTCACTTCAACATGACATGACAGTAAGCTTCATTAAAAATCGGATTTTCAACTCCCAAATCCAAATTTTTGCTTTTCTAACGAAAATTTTGTCCAATCGAGCCAAAATTTCCTGTTGACGCTGTTGATCAAAATTGGTCGATGACGTTTTTGGCTTTTAATCGCCCTAAAATGAATGACGTCTAATTGCGATGGATTCTTAAAAAGAAATATTTTTGAGGGTTGAACATTATTCGTTTGACTTGACTAGATTATGTCTCTTTCATTATTATTAGTAATTAGAGTTTACATATCAATTACATGACCCGCCTTCGTCGTCATTCATCAATTTCGTAATTTCCCTTTTTTCTAAACGACCATGGATGATTATATGCGGGGGGGGGGTGGACGTCCTAGGTGCACTTGTATTCATAACATAATAGCATGGCTGACTTTTTCATTCACACACACACACACACATACACACACACACACACACACACACACACACACACACACACACACACACACAGAAATTTATACACACATACATACACACACACAGACACATATAAAAACACACACTCATACACACTCATACAACCTCCGAAGCACAAACGCCTACGCATGCACTAACATATACAAACATAAACACATACATATTCACAAATATACATCCAAATACACAACCACACAAACACACACATCTATCTGCATAATAAACATCGTTACTTTTTTGCTAATTTCTTCGTTCACATATCTATAAAGTCTGCTGAAATAAGTGAGTAATATTTGCTCGCCCTAATTAGGAACAATGAATCCACCCCCTCCCGTCACTTTTATCAAGGGTCAGAGTATAGAATCTGTATCCAGTGAAAGCAAATTAAATATGCTACTTAGGTGAAATGAGGCATAGTTGTCTCACACTGAACCAGCCATTTATAAAAATAGAAAGAATCTCTTTCATTACGGGACCATAGTTAAGTTACATAAGAATATTATAATTATAAAAGATTAAAATGAAACTTAACCGGTTAAAATAATTATCTATATAATTATACGTCCGTTCTTGCTTATTTTGATATAATTTTGAGAATTCTTTCATTTTATACTTTTCAAGTGTTTTTGTCTACATAATTTCAATCATAGATTGTTTTTTTTTTCTGTTAGTGCAGCGCATTTGGTGACAAATTTCATGGCTGGAATGCACTTTGGACAATAAGATAAAAATGCATGCAAATAAAAAAATATTGAAGTTTTGCAATTACAATACTGCAATACAATATTGGCGTCGCTGGGGATATCGCTCAAGTATTTATAAGAGTATCTTTTTATTCACTGATACTTGTAAAAATGACTGTTTTACTAAATTTTTAGAAGTAATAAATTATTTTAAAAATTTTTAGAGCTGGGATATATCGCACGAGAACCAAGACTTTTAAGGAATGTGGACTAAAATTTAATTTCACTCTCACACATTTATCGACTCGGGTTTCCCTCCTAACCAAAATGTTTAAATAAAGGTGGGACTTCCACATGTATCGATACTAAACTTTGATATTAGAAATAAGTACCGAGGAGCATTTATAAATCATAACCAGAATGCACCTATACTATACTCTGATCTTATGAAGGGCACAACACTACTACGTTTTGATTTAAGGCAAAATTGCCGATCCATACATAGATAACTCCATCATTCTTTCTGGGAATATATTAGTACATATGTTGTGGCAAAGGTATCCTCTCAGAAAAAATTATTTAGTTATACAACGAGATTATTACATATTTTATCTGTACTCATCCTGAATTTTAAGTGAACATTGATACTGATGACAATCGCATAAAATAACTCGCTATAAATGGGACTGATAGATAGATAGATAGATGAAAATACTTCGCAAAGATCTTAAAGCAAAGTTGAATATATTTTCATATTTGTTTCTTCCTTGATTCACAAAAAATAGAATAAAACGTCGTCAATATTTAAAAAACAATATAAAATTCAGACTTTTGCCGATGATCAAACTAAATTATGTGCAGTGAAGTTCAAGGAATGTATAAAAAACAAGTGAAAGAAAACGGGAAATGTTTTAAAAATCGATGACATTTAATGAGTGTTTTCTTTTATAAAATATCATTATAAGATTGGAGATAACTTAGCAAATTCCTCAATCATTGATTGTGCCATATTTAGTATAAGATAAAGTAGCTTCTTCTATAGATTGAAGAAACTTGATTAGAACTGGTCTTAATAGAAACAAAGTAAAAAAGAAATCATTGCTCCCGAATCGGAAATTTTTTAAAAGGGGCTGAAATCTATAAATTACCAGAATGATTGATTGATCACTTGTGATAAGTGATTTGAAACATCAAGAATAAAACCATTGAGTGTCCTGGGTTTTACACTCAACTGCATCAAATAGTGAGGCTTCAGTTCTGGTGCTATGTCGGCTGTGAATTATCCATTCATTGCAATTATTCACAAGTCCACTATTATCCGGCATAGTAGTACTTGTTAGGGTCCCATCTATGGATTAAATATGTCTGTTTGAAAACTATTAACGCTTGATAGGAATATTTGATACCACTGTAAACTAGTTGTATTTAGAATAGTTACTTGAAGCTATAATTGTCTACCAAGGCTTGTATTAGTTACTTGAAATCATAAAACCGAATGCAAACAAACGATTATTATTCAATCGAAATAATTACTTGAAAACCGATGACTATTAGTATTAGATAAGAATACTTGAAACCATACAACTGTGTGCAAATTATTTGTATTATATAGTAATATAATTTAACTACGTGCAAAAACCTGTAAAGAAAAAAACTACACAAGAAATGTAAATACCAAGGTAAAAATAAGGCGATTCCCTAACCTCTAGGCATGATATAAGCTTAGACAGATTGACATTCTGTTAAGATCATTCATTCATTAAATCATTGAATGTACGCGAAAAGAATTGTAGAGAGGTAGAGAAGCACCAGTAGCAGCGAATGTTCGCCGCTTGCTGTGAAGCAATATGGCAGATGATCAGGAACTGTGTGGTTCGAATATTTTCACAATTGACGATATTATAGCCACTGGAAAGTACAAGCTGATTCTCATTCATCACATCAATTCTCCTGGAAAGCTGCTCATTTGAAATAGCTTTAACTTTCTGCAAGAAAATGATTCCAAACATGCTCTTCCTGGAGTGAAATCGTATATATGGACAAACCAGCTCCTGACGGAACCTTAACAGTTATCGATTAATGTCCACAGAACTCCACTATGACGATTATAAACACCGTATGGGATTATTTAGACTGATAAACGAACGGAATCGAATTAAAGTATAAAAATACACTATGTACAATTTTGAAGAAACATTGCAATAACATTTCTGAAAAATATAATTTTTTCGAATATGTTTGAAGATGCTTTTTGTGCAAAGTTTCCGATTTTTTAAATGTTGATTTAAGTCTCTAGAACTACGAAGAATCATCGTTTTTGTATCATACGCGAAGAGATTTTTTGAAGATATTAAAATACCAATTATTATATTTTATTCTAAGCTCGAAAAAAAAGTCCTTTGCTCTCTAATTTAGCTACCTAGCTAGATTGAAATAGACAAGTATAGATGGCTTGCTAAATTAGTAGTGTTTCTTTGTTTGATTTCTCTTATATCCTCATTGTTCAAAGCCTTTCAAATAAGAATTGTCTTTTGAAAGATTTCGCTTTCAAGAATAAATTTTCCTTCAACGTTATGAAACCGAAATAGACTGGGAAATTCAATATGTCAATCTATAGTTGAATTTAAAATTTATTTACTTTAATATTCAACTTGGAATTATTAGAATATAGAATTTATTCTTTGTTAAGTTGTAATAAATCGCTAAAATACGGTGACAAGTGACAATTATGAGATTGAAATCGAACTCTTTCGAAGTTCTGCTTTGAGTTTATCGAGTTGTCGTTTTTTCTAGTCTTGTGTATTTGCTTACTGTTAGTTTTAGGGTTAGAGTTATTGTTTTTGCCCCGACCCTTCCAGCTGGAGTGCTTTCAGGAATTATGTGCCTAGCTATGCTAATTAGACACTATTTATCACTAAAAGAACATTGGTATTGAGGAGTTTTTAATCTTTTAATGAAAATGATGAATTTGTTAGAAAATCTTTTAAAACAAACTATCTTTGTCAACTTGCATTTAGACGACAGCTTAAGTATATTTTTCTAATGGACACATTTCTATTCGCAACGGTCACTTTGAAAACTAAATTTAAAATTAGAATAAAGTTTCCTCAGACTCATTAATGTGCCACTTCAATTTACTGCAGGGGATTCTTTATAATAATAATCAAATATTCTATTTAAATAATCTGAGATGCTACGAACAAGCAAGAGTTTTCAGACAGAAACGAATTTCCAATTATTTCACATGTGGAAACTATAATAAAATTATATTTGAACCTTTTCATAGTTTCTATAGATGTGTTTAATATACAAAAGAAATAATTCTTTATTTAACTAAAACAGAAATATGATCTAAGATAGATAGATAGATTGATAGATTCATTCCTTGATTATCTTATACAGTCAAGAATTTTACAGGCAATGGGAATAGACAGGTGTGAGCAACTCAATTTCTAAAAGAATCTGAAATTACTCCTTAAATAATTAAGTGTAAAAACACATTGAAAACTCATGAAAATTCTTTTTGTCGGAAAACTGTCATGAAAAACGTGAAATTGAAATCATTCCTTTAAGGTAATTTGAATTTTCCTCCAAATGATGAGAAAAAATCTTAGTGATTATTTGGGTTTCTCAATATATTTGTCACTTAAGTTTAACATTTTCTTTTTTTTTTTTTAATATCTTCTGTTTTTCTTTTTCTTCCTCTCTTGTTCCTTACTTCCTCTATTATTACCTTTTGCTTTTTTCTTTCTTCTGTCTTGAGTTTCTTTGGTCTTTTCTATCACTTCTATCTCTCCGTGTGTGTATGTGTGTGTGTGTGTTGTGTGTGTGTGTGTGTGTGTGTGTCTCGCTCTCTCTCTCTCTCTCTGTCTCTCTCTGTCTATCTGTTTGTCTGTCTCTCTCTCTTATAATTATCTAAATCATTTCTCCCATATTCCATATCTTAGTGACGTTCTCTTTCTTACTATGTATTCATGCATCTATCAATCTTATTCTGTTC